>VZTV01018377.1:0-12254 GCA_013400875.1 Anhinga rufa | reverse complement strand
TTTTTTTTCTGTGAAATGCTGAAATTTTTCTTAGGACAGCAGAGCTGAACCAGTCTTTCAAACTTTTTCAGTAATCTGATTTAAGGTCATTTCCACCTTTTAAACCAGGCTATCAATAAAGGTCATGGAAGAATCCTAGCAAAAATTAAAATACATAAAATAAAATAAAATAAAATAATATAATATANAGCTGCCACAGAAGTTAAAGCAACAACCTCAATAAAATGCAATTAAAAATGTTATTATCTCTATCTGGTAATTTATTGGGCAGCCTAACTTTTTCCCTTCAGCCACTTCAGTAAGTCTTTACTTCTTAAGTAAGTGACTTCTTTCTGGAAGCAAATATCCTAAATACTAGAAGTCTGACAAGAACATCATACTTAAATACTCCCTAGAATGAAAGAATAAAAACTCATTCTAGTAAGTCAAAGAACAGATCTGTGAAATCCCAATTCAGTATAATACTTGAGAATTTTTTAAATTATTTTGAACTGTGATAATCTATTCCAATTCTGCTTTTGTATTTGATAGAGGATAAGAAAATGTGCAAGCCCTTGATTTCCTCTCCAGTGAACTCCACTTTGCCACTTCAGAGTTCTGAGTGACACCATTATGACCAGGATGGTCCAGAACCTTGACCAAGATGTTTCCCGGTGGAAAAAGAAATTTTATAGCTGATAAAAACTAATATTTTTTTTTAAGTGGTGATTTTGTTCTAGTGTAAATAGGGAAATCTGAAGGTGATTCATTTCACTTGTCTTGCCTTCTTTCACTGCTGTATAAAAGTTTCATTCTCTTTATTTTTACTTTTGACATCAAATAAATAAAATACATTGGAGGTTCTGAAACTTTCTTTATTTTTCATCCGCAGAAAGTTTTAAAGGTTGAGAAAATTTGTGAATGAAATACACAAAGAAAGATCTTGATTTCTTATCAACTTCAACAGGGATATAGACCATAGACACAATAAAATATATATTCCTTAGAGTTAGGTGACAGTAAACGTTATAATTTTCTCCCTCTCCTCTTCCAGGAAAAATGTATCTGTGTTTTGCTGTTCCTTCAGTGCATATACCAAGCTGACAATGTAATCTCGTTTGTTTAAGATCATGTATCAACAGAGATAATGGAGTCACATACCCTACGGAATTTGCAATGTAAACTGATGTACTTGCATCACAGAAAATACAAGTGCAGCAAAACAGTGTTTAGGTTTAATTTATTTTAAGCTTTTTATGTCATGTCATTCATCCTTTCCATGACAAATGTAAATAAAAATTTAAAAAGCACAAGTTTTCTTTTCCTTTTTTTTTTCTTAAAAAAAAAGTATTTGCTACTTTATGGTACACTTTTTATGTGTTTTAATATACATAGCTAAATCAGTTAGCCTCTACTCAGCAGTAAAGGTACACCAGCATGTTGTGGGTTTTTTTCTTGGAAGATTTTATTATATAGATACATATATCTATACATCTGTATAAAACTCATAAAACTCCTGGATGAAACCCAGCCTACCCACTATTTAGGCTCTGCTTCACTGTAGCTTTGTAAATTTGGACTATTAGGGTGGGACAGGAGATCTGGCCTACCTAACATTTCTGCCAGAGGTCATTCCACACCCAAACAAAAAGAGATGGGCAACCAAAGACCTCCTGAAGGAAATCCACTCTATGTAATATAATCTCCTTGATGCACTGGCTGCACTGTCATCTCTAGAGAGCTGGAGGTTTTGCCTGTATGAACTGTCCTTGTCTGCACTGAGAGTTTGCCTCCCTGCTCATTTGGGATCCAGCTTGCTCAGTAATTCTTGGAAGGATATGGGACAGCAGGGGAGCAAACCCACATGTCCCACTATTGCTCCATCCTGCTGGCTATGGTGTACCCCAAGTAAAAGCATTTTCTATTCCTCTTCTTGTGGATGAGAACAGTTGCAGGCATACATTTAAGAGACATGGGGCTCAAGCAAAAGCAGGCAAACAATAACCCAGTTTTAACCTAAGAACTATGTTATAGATCCAGGTGGAAAGGGAAAGCTCTGGACCACAAAGCTTTCCCCATTTTTTTGGTTTATCATCCAGCCTAATAAGAAACATTGAACCTCCCCAAAAGCCCTTCATAACTTGTTTTTGTTGGCAACATTCATCCATGATTGTTGAAAAAATCATCCATGCCAGGAAAGGTTGTAGAGTTTCCAATGTTGGCGATATTCGAAAGCCATCTGGACATGGTCCTGGGCAACTGGCCCTAGGTGGCCCTGCTTGAGTGGGGATCTCCAGAGGTCCCTTCCAATCTCACCCATTCTGTGCCCCTGTGATACACCCTTGGATGCACATGTCCGTGTGTACTAATGGATTAGTTCATTACACTGACAGAGACAAAACTTAGTTCATGAGTGCCAAACTCCTTAGCACAGCCTTGGTGAGTTCCCTATATGCAAGCTCCAGATGCCTTCAGGCAGTGCAGGAAAACCTTGGGAAATAAAACATTTATCTCCTAGGCAAAAAAAAAAAACCTCTATAAAAATGAAATGCTTAGTGAAAGGCAATAGCTGTTACTTTACTCTTTTTATTCTGAAAAATCGCAAAGGCTTTAAAAACTATTAAAGAGGAAAATCTGAAAACAAAACTCAACAAAACAGATGTCACTGCAAAATTAAGGCTCCACAGGCAAATACTCAAAAGTCCTAAAATGCAAACCTAAGTCTAAATGTGTCACTTTACAACCACCCCCAGTGAAATACATCTGATGTATAATACATTTTCACTCAACACATAATTAGCTGTTGGAACTCATTGCACCAAATTAACATTGAACTAAGACCTTGGCATATTTCCAAAAGATATCAGGAATTCCTGTGTAGGCATTGACATGGCCCTATTCATCAGAAATGTCCCACTAACCCATCCTGGGAGGCAGGAAAATATTAATCTTCCAGCTGATGAAAATCCAAACATAGAGCAAACTAAGTGGCTTGCCCAAAGTCAAATGGGAAACCTCTGGAAGAGTGAGGAGTTCTCAAATCTTCTGAGGGGCAACAAATAAACACAAAGTTTTCTGTCACCATGCATGTACATCCTTTTTTTAACCACATCCTTGAAACCGCTGCCACTGACAGTGCCGGGACACTCATTACATGAACCTACTGAACATTGCCATGTGGGGAGCGCTGAGCATCTGGATGTGCAAAAGCAGAGAGGGAGGTGTTTGCAGCCGGGCTTCATAACCTCATGGCCATTCCCTCTTCTCTCACAGAAACACCTTACAGTCTCCACCAGCCTGAAATTGGCCACTTTCATGAATCCCTATTTTGCCTTTGGTTCCCCTGTTAAATGGGGCACATCCGATCCCAACCCCGCTTTCAGCTCCGCACTGCACCAACCTCCTTCCTATGCAGAGATTCAAGGACCACATGGAAAGGGCTTTCCCTGAAGGACTGCGTCATACTAGTACTTAGCATAAGCACTGCAATGGTGCAGTTTAATAGCTTGTGATGAGCTCAACCTTTCCTCTTAAAAATAAAGTGCTTTTTGTGATCAATATACATTAAATTGCGGATGAGCCAAAGCAGCACTGTTTTGCTGAGTCTGGAGCAGCCTGACGTGGGGCAGCCGAATGAAATCTGCATCACAAGCAATGGCATGTCCCCAAATAGACATCTGTGTTGTCACCTTGAAGCTGTCTGAAACTTCGGTCTGGAACCTAAAGCTGAGCTTACTGACGTATAAGCAATTTTGTACTAAAAGAATTTTTCTCTTCATAACATCAGAATATGTTTATTTTTAAATGGAAAATTTTCTGTTTCAAGCATTTTGAAATCAAAACCGACCTATGCATTCTGTTTAGCTTTATTTGTAGCTGTTTCAGTGATTATTTTTATGTAAAGTTCTCCCTAGTCACAGAATGATCTATAGCCATTTTGCTATTGGTAAGATTAGCAATGCAAGTTTTAATGCCACTAGACAGAAGCTGACACTCACCCTTTCACATTTCAGTTGTGAGGACCTTGGAACTTATAGCATCTACATGTCTTTTCTATTTTCTAGAATAAATGTCCCTCAGAAATAATACCTTTCTTTTCACAGAGACAGGGAAAAAAAACCAAAAACCAACATAACAAAACCATAAGCAATATAGTCCAATTTACAGCTGAAAATCAATCATTATTAAAATTGGTAACAGCATGAAAACAGCATGAAAAATACAGGGTGATTTGAGGGTTCTCTGAGCAAACTGGATAATAAAGCCAACCTATAACGAAAAAGAGTTATCAAGAAATGACCAACAAAGCAAGCAAATTTTACCTATGCCAACTAGCAATTATTATTTTTCTATTCTGTCTGCTCTAAGATTAGGGTCTTATAAATAATTCTGCAGAAACAGAAGGAGATAAGCATGATCATCCGTCTGTACAGTACACTAAATCTAAATACTCTAATCTGATAAATAATATTGGATTTTTATTATTGGATTATTACATATTATTCCAATGAGCTCACCCCCTCCCTGCAGTCCTGTTTCCCATCAGTGCCAACCTGCAGCACTGTTCAGACTGTAACTTGGCGTTAATTGTCTTCTCCTTTTCTGTGGCTTGTACCAGATCACTTAAAATTTTCTTGATTTCTCTATTATTTTAATTCAGAGATTCAAATGACTAAACTAAATAATTAGATAAAAATCTTTTTTCTCTTACTTATTGATATTTTTCTGTCTAGTAAATCTTTGCCTTTGTGGGCAAAATTCTGTCATTCCTTCTTGCTCTATACCAGCCTTCTATCTTACATCGTGACTACACTACATGCCAATGCAACAAAGTCATAAAATAAAAATTAAAAAAAAAGTTAGCCCACTTTTATAGTCTTGTTTTATTAAATTTAATTACAGAGCACACAAAAATGTGACAGTCTATATCAAAAATGTTTTATGACAAGGACTAAGGAAAATCAGATAGAGAAAATATATTAGTAATGAAATTTCTGCTAAAAATACTACTTTCACTATTATCTCCAGCACTTTCTGAGTCCTTGCTTTAAGTTAGATTACTTTATGATTTTAATAACTTTCCTTACAAAATTATTCTGAGGCAGAATAACTTTACAACGAGTTTTTAAAATCAACATTAAACCCCAATATTTCCTTTTCTTAATCTCACCTCATTTGTTTCAGTCCTGTATCTTCAGCTTTACTATGATCAAGGCAATCAAGAAATTCCCTTAGGTGTATGATACTAGTGTTCTGAAGGCGATTATTGGGCAAGTAAGCAAAACAAATTTTTCATGTGTCACTTTACATGCTTGTTTGTCTGGTTTTTGAAGAACATTTCTATAGAATCATAAAACTGTTTAGCTTGGTAGAGACCTCATGAAGTCATCTGGCCCAAGACACTGTTAGCCCAAACCCAGTCAGACCAGGTCGCTTGGGGTTTTGTCCAGTTGAATTCTGAGCATCTCCAAAGATGGAAAGTCTAAAAGATGTCTGTGCAACCTGTTCTAGTGTCTGACTGTCTCCATGGTAAAAAATCTTTGCTTATGTCTAACAGTAATTTCCCATGTTCTAGCTTGTGTCCTTTGTCACTTGTCCTATCACTGTGCACCACCAAAAAACATTTGGCTCCATTTCTCTGTCTCCCTTACCCCCATTATGCAAGTGCAGACAGCATTAACAACCCCTACTAGCTTGCTTTTACTGAGGCTGAACAGACCGAGTTGTCTCAGCTCTGCCTGTACGTCATGTGCTTCAGATTAATTTTAGATTACTTTCCAGTTCATTGTGTTTAATTGGATTTTGTAGCAGCCGTAAATAAATGTGTACCTGCATGTGCGTGTGCGCACACACACACACACACACACATATATATATAAACACACAAACACACACATACATACATATGCACACACATGCATACAAATTTTACTCAGGAATGATAGAATACTTCAACATCACAAAGCAAATGGCATTATGGAACTGCAAGTTGTCACTGCCTGTGTGACTACATGTTCATGTCTGGAAACAATATTCAAGTTTTTCTTTGAAAGTCTTCTACTTCAGTGTAGGCAGCACTGACAGTCTAGAAAGAGCCACGTTGTAACTTCACCCATAGTAAAAGGCAACATGGAGATGTCCCACAAAATGGGCAGGAAACAGTCTGAAAGTGACTCACCATTTACTCTTATCACTTTAACTCCTACCATTGAGGGAACAAATTATGCCAACACTTTTTGTGAAACAGCCTTTCTTTTCATCTGATTACCCATCCACTGCAGTAAAGGTGGGGAGAGCACTCAATGATCTCCCTTCTCCTGCACACTCGTCAGAGCTGGGTGGAGCAGCAAGGTGGACAAGCAACACAGAGGACGGTGATGGAGACTTTGCCCTCCTACCGTCTGATAGGAAATGCCACACATAAAAAGATACTAATCTGAGGCATAACTTTTCCCATTGCCCTGTATTCCCATGAGCATATTTCTGCTGCGATTGTGGGAAGTAACTGGCAAGAAGCCACTACGGACATCCACAATCAGCAAGGACCTGAGAAGGATACTCAGGGTTGATTTTACTCCCATTTAGTCACTTAGGCTGGCTAAGTAAGGACAAATGAGGCCAAAAGGAAGATGAAAACAAAGCGGCAGCTTACCTGACCCAAAGCGAGACTGGTATCCATGGAATACAGTGTTAGCATGGTTCAGAAATTATTTTGTGTCACTACATTTGGTGTCTCATTTCTGCAGCTACAACTGAGAAAATATGCAGTTGATCTAGAGAACATGCTAGGTTCCCAGCAAGGTTTGGCACTGCACATAAGACAGCACACTGGCACCGAACCGACAGCAGACTATGTTTAACAACTAATGATATACATTACCACAGCCTTGACACTAAAAACACATATCTAGTGCCAGTCATTCTGTTGCCATTTAAATTCATATACGTCTTGGGATGGTTTCCATCCATGCTGGCAGACAAAATGTAATGAATAAGGAGGCTCCACTTTGTAGATAAATAAAAGCAAATGTGGGATGTACCTAAATGGATTTGACAGATTGTAGGAATAATTTAAAAATACAAGAGTACAACACAGAAATGCTGGCATTATCCGTAATGAGGACAAGAATTCATGAGTTATATGCTATTTCCTAGACCAGAAAAACAGGAGAAAGTACCACAGTTGTTCAAGTCCTTCAACTTACACAGCAGTAAAATAAAAAAGTCCTCATGCTTAGTACTCATTTAGTGCCCTTTCATTTGTAAAGCCCTAAGCTCTCTACACACAAAAAAATTATTCTGAGCGTGAAGCACAGGGCAATGAGGCATCTTGTTTCCTCTCTGTTGCTGTTTAGCCCCAGCCAGCAACTCAGCCCCACACAGCCGCTCACTCCCCTGCAGTGGGATGGGGGAGAGAAGAGAAGAGTAAAAGTGAGAAAACTCATGGGTTGAGATAAAGACAGTTTCATAAGTAAAGCAAAAGGCACACAAGTGTGCAAATAAAGCAAAACAAGGAATTAATTCACTCCTTCCCATGGGCAGGCAGGTGTTCGGCCATCTCCAGGAAAGCAGGGCTCCATCACGCGTAACGGTTACTTGGGAAGACAAACGCCATCACTGTGAGTGCCCCCCCTTTCCTTCTTCTTCCCCCAGCTTTATACACTGAGCATGACATCACATGGTATGGGACATCCCTTGGTTCAGTTGGGGTCAGCTGTCCCGGCTGTGTCCCCTCCCAGCTCCTTGTGCCCCCCCAGCTACTCGCTGGTGGGGTGGGGTGAGGGGCAGAAAAGACCTTGACTCTGTGTAAGCCCTGCTCAGCAGTAACGAAAAGATCCTTGTGTTATCAACACTGTTTCCAGCTCAAATCCAAAACATGGCCCCATACCAGCTACTACAAAGAAAATTAACTCTACCCCAGCCAAAACCAGCACATTCTCATATGGAAAACCAGCACATAACTAGGAGAAGAGAAGGTAAAAGCGATTGTAGGCCATATACGAAACCGTGAAAGAACAATGCAATTCCTGTCGCTGGGGTTCTCCCTGAGGATTCCTGGCATTGCATCCTATTAAGCAGCACTAAGCATCCTTCCTAATATCCACTAGTAGATATCCACCTGTTATTGTAACAGTTCTGTAAATAAATATATCTGAAAAGACAAAGTCTGGAAAGGAGGCACTATCTCATGAACAGATAAATACTAGAAGCCCTTTTTTAACATCTATAATTTTATTACTTTTCTTACTAGCAAGTATGCCACATTTAAAAGACTACTAGTTTGGACATGATAGTTTATTTACACAGCTCAGTAACAAAACCAGAAGGGTACTAGAATAGAAGAAATAGTAATTATTATAAAAATAAATTTTTAAAAAAGAATATTTGTTCAAAAACCAAAACACCTTTAACGATAGTCCCCAAATTACCAATCGTTATAATATCCTACTGGTTTTCCTTGTACTTTTTTCCTTCTTTTTTTCTTGCATCTTTTCCTCCTGTAACCACTTATTTTTATCTTTCATCACTATCGCACTAGAAACAGTGGCCATCTTTCTATATTGTGTTTATATAGTGGATTGTAAAGTTATGGAAGTGCAGCTTGATATTATAATTTGAAAAAGAAATACTCATAGAATCATAGGATCATAGAATTATTAGGGTTGGAAAAGACAGATCTAGTCCAACTGTCAACCCAACACCACCATGTCTCCTAAACTATGCCCTGAAGAATGAAAACCTCCACCGGTAACATCCACCATTTCAAAAGTCTATCCTGAATTTGAATTATTTATTGCATTCTGTATATTGAGGTTGTCTCCTTTGATGACTAAGGAAAACAGAATATGAGTAGTAAAGAAAAATCATGTAGAAAAAAACAGTTGTTGAAGGGAAAAAATATATATATAAAGAGAGAAGAACTTGTAAAAATAATTTAAAAACCCAAACTCTAGAAACTTTTTAGCACATACTGTTTTCAAGCACTGTGTCACCTGTAGTGTGCTAGGCTAAAGCATGGAGGAATGAACATGACCTGTGTTCCTTTACATCAGCTGCAGGTATTCTATGTTCAAGTAGCTTTTTCTTGAAAAAGTACCACACAATGTGCTATTTCAAGAACATAAATGTAAAAACTTGGAAAAAAACTACCAAGAAAGGTGCAAAAAAACATTCTGCCTGCTTGTAACATGGCTAAATAACTTTACAGATAGAAATAATACTATTATATTCATACCACAGTACAAAATGATATGCTAAGTTAAAACTGGGAATATTAGTATGCAAATTGCCAGCAGAAATTATAATTAAGAAAGTTAAACATATATAACAAAAATGTATTAAACAGCATCGAAGCCACACAGTTGGGAAAAAATCCAAGTAATAAGGCAGAACTGACCCCAAAGAGGCAACTTCATCATTCTTATAGAAAAGTACAAAAATGTAAGCGTTAGGCTTATGCATGGGAACTGTGGAGATATTAAATACTGTGGAGAAGTGGAGATATTAAACATGGAGATATTAAATACTTTGAATGGATATTAGTGACCTCCAAAGATGACTGTGGTACTGAGCTGGTGTTAACACTAAGAAGAGGCTCTATTTAGTATTTTCAGTATTGCATTTTAAAGCAGTTATTCACAGAACCTCTGTTTTAGGGATATCCAAAGTGATAGACCTTGTGCAGCTATGTGGTTGTCAATGGGGTTCCTCAACTCTTTTTGAAAATCAGGTTGCTTTAATGCTGTTGCATGTGGGACATCCAAAAATCATAAACACTCCAAAGCACAAGCCTTTGCTGAAAATGTTGATTAGCTAGAAATAGTAACAGCTTGTGAATACTCAGGGAACATCTTGCTGATGAAAATAGACTACTACACCACCTGAGCAGGAAGTGACCTTTTAGGAGTTCACTGTGGCAATTATTCATTAATACAGACTAAAACATTAATTACCATAGGATCATTCACTGTAAACCATGAACACGCAAGCGAAGACAATCGGAAATTATTTTACTTGTGCGTACTAAGCTTGAATTGAAACAATTTATATTAACGTGATGATATATCTGTATTTTTATTGTACAAAATAACACTACCTCTCATCTAGGATGGGCTTAAAATGTCTTGGAATTTCTTCCTGCACATTCATGCACTTCTGCCAATATAGCAACAAAAGTGCATCTGAAATGAATAATAGAGGGGTTTAGGTTGCAATAATCATGGCTCAATGAGGAATTTAAAACTGATTGAAAAAATAACAGTGGGGTTCTGTACCTTCTGGTCAGCCTACACTTGCATATGCATTCATACGTATTTAAAAAGAAATGAAGGAAACCTGGATTACAAGCACTGAAGCAATGCATCAACTGAGTTAACGTATTCTCAAGAGGATAATCATGCACACTCCATTTTCATGCTGACTCCAAACACCGAGCTAGCAGGTGTACTGCTCATTTCTTTCCATTGGCGATGGACTGCTATTATTTGCCAGGATGACCAAACTGAATATGTGACATCCCAATAAGAGAGAGTCCCTTGTGTAAAGGACCCCAGCTCCTTCCTATGCTTATTTATAAGCATATTTGTGATGATTATTATATTAATGACCCCTCCTTCTATAGGCTCAGAGCATGAAAATGCACTTCAAAAAAACTAAGACATATAGAAAGCTATTTACTCCAGAAATTAGGAGGAAAAAGTTCATCCTTGCTCCCTGTCCATCCCTTCATCATACACCCAAATCCAGTAAATCTATGATTAACACCACAAGCACCTCTAATAACATGTAGGCACCACTAGCTTCACTAATTCAGATGACCTGAATTCACCAGTGACTGCAGCAAAAAACATGATTTCTCACACTCTAAAGACCAAGCTTTGAAAGGACTAACATCAGCACCCAAACTGCACCTGAAAACAAACAAAAAGCCAGCATTAAAGAGACTATTTCAATGGCATGAACGTGTATGTGTCAGAATACCTTTGGATAAGTAAGTTTTATGAAGACAGAAATAGCAGGGCAGTTAAAAGGCTTAACTTGGTTTGTCTTGGATCTCATTTATTAGACAGATAGATCTTATCTACTCAGAGATATGTCCTTAGTATCACAGCAGGATATAAATAAAGGCCTCCTACATTATTTTTAGACAGACTCCCCATAATATTAGTAGAATACTATATGTCTTACTGCTATTAAATGAGCTCCCACTGATTTTAAATTTCATTAGGCTCATAAACTCCTCCAGTTGGCAGAGGAATTACATTTTCTGATTTCCAAAGCTGCATAATGAGTCATGACCTATCCCCTCCCTTTGTCTCCTCAGAGTACCCTTCTGTTGGATAATCTCCCCTGTATTTTCCATTTTCCCACAACACTCATATGGGTATTTGCACACACACACAGGTAATATCGCAGAGCATTCAATTTTTTGTTCCAGAGCTCAGGATGCTTTATCTAGGCTTCCCCACAGTCACTACAAGTAAAGCAGCAGAGGAAAAGGCATTTTCATATCATATGTCTCCTGTCTTGGATTAATCTGCAAGCCACCCATTTTAATGACTCCTCATAAATAATTCAATTTCTAATTATGCTGTAACCCCCCTAACCTGGAGAAGAATAAAGAAAGGTAGAAAGGTTGGGGAAAGGGAGGGGAAAAGTGCATATGTTGGATCAAACAATGCCTGCAGCAACTGAGCTACTCTTACAAAGCTATTCTGCCCATGCAGGATGAGCCTCCTTCCTAAACCTTGAAGTGTTTCTCTAACAAACATAACAGGTTTACATATGAGGTTGGAGCTGAAGACCATAATTCTGGAATCTGCTCCTTTTCCACCCACCTTCCCCGTTCCAGAAGGTACACACATCAGCGAGACGCGCTCCTGCTCTGGGTGTACTGACTATACTGACCCATCCTCTGCTGGTGAAACCAGCCACAGAAGAACCTCTGCTTTTGATTTTTGCTCCTCATTTCTCATCTTTGAACTCCTTCATAAGGGCTAGGAAATCCAGTACTGGCTACTCTATTTTCCCCTGCAATTCATTGCCTGAAGAGGTGAGATAGGAACTACCCCTCTGCCCTCCCCCAGGGAACATTCATGTTCCCCTATGCACAGATGAGCCAGGACTTCAGGAGGAAACCATTAGCTGTCATTACATGAATGACACCTGGCTTCTACCAGCATAGAAGTTATGCAGCTCCCTTTACACCCAGGTGTCACTTTTCTACTGCAGAAAACATTGCTGCCAAATCAACCACCAGCTACAGACACCTTTTT
>VZTV01018370.1:0-16697 GCA_013400875.1 Anhinga rufa | reverse complement strand
GCGCGCCGCCGGCTCCCGCTCCGCGTCTGCGGGGGAACGGCGGGGTCCGGCCGCCGCGGGCGCTCGCTCTTGGCGCAGGCTGCTGAGCGCGCTGCCCAGGTGCCGTGCGAGCGCCTGGGGAGGCAGAAGGTGAATTCAGGCTCGTTCCCCTCCGGCTGCTCTGTGCTGCGACCATTCCTGTTCATTCCCGCGGACACCAAAACCCCCGCGGTGGGGCTGCGCGAGCGCCCGCCCGTCCTTGGCGGGGCGGGAGAGGTCCGGGCTCTTCAGGTTAACGGTTCAGCAAGAGCGAGGCTGAGATCTACCACACAACCCCGCCACTCAGACCCTGCTCACTGAACTTCTTTGTCTGGTGACCTTTCCACAATGAAGTCATGTGTATAATTGAGGATTAAATAGTAAAATACAGCCTTTTAGCAAGATGGCTTTGTAAAGTCGTTCCCCCCACTCCTCCCCAGTCACTGGTTGCTCAGAAAGAGAGAGTTGTGTGTTCTCCGAATCACTTACAGACGTGTCTCCACAAACGTTTTAAACCCCGTCATGTCAGATGACATTCCAAGGTACCCGTGTTCTTACTAACAGTTTGCTATGTGCAGGGCCGATGCTTGTATTTGTGAGATAGAAGTGCAAACTGGAAAACATTCTTTTGCTTCGCTGCATCTAATCCCTCAGCTCTTCTTGTTCCCTGCATCCCTGGTGTTTGGGTAATATGTCATCAGCCTCTCTCTAGGATACAGGAGATGAGATAAGGTGAAAAAGCAGACATTCTTCTGGATTGAATCAAACAGAATCGTACAGCCACCATTAGAATACAAACATTGGCTCTCGGAGAAAAATTTTCTGGAACAACAAATTCTGCAGCAATTGCTGTTGCCTCTTTCTGACCCCTCTGTGGCCCAGAATGCTTTTTACCAGAGCAAGAATTATTTTAATGGTCAAGATTTTTAGGGGTGACAACTGACTTTCAGAAATGAGTTTTCCATGCTCTCTGAAAAGCAGACCGCAGCAGTTATGGCAGCTGCTGCTTCTCCTGCTTCACAGGGGGAAAGAAATCATTCTGGTCTTGAAAGATTTAAGGATTTTCTTCTGAATCCCACTTTCCACCAGAGTAAAAGTAAGAATTTTCCTGTCTAAATTACTGGTGGCTCTTCCCTTACGCAGGTCAACGGAAAGGGTTTCATAATCAAGGTAAGCGGCTTCCTTGCCACTGCCTCTCTTCCTTACAGCTTATCAGTTGTCTACTCTTAGAACCTCAGCACAGTTTTCTAATATCAGCTGCTTCATTTCAATTTAAATAGGTTTTGATGGCGTATTCTTTTTTTCTTGCTTTAAATTACTTACAAGGTGCCATTCCGATGGGAATGAGTTCTCTGGCACAGCAACACGCTTGCTGCGTAGCTAGGAAAGCTCAGTCATGTGATTTCAGGATTTGGAGGTTTCACTATGCTCCGGTTTTGTTCTGTGTTCAAGCTCTAATTCCTTTCCGTAGGCACCCCCTCCCCATGCGTAGCTGAAGCAAAGCCAGAGCTTTGGTTTTACTGAAAGCTGAAGACCACTTAGTTTGCTAAGAAGTTGTGAGGGAGGTTGCTGTGCTCACACCCTCCGTGCCAAGCACACCCCTGGAGAGAGCAACAAACAGAGCCTCTCAGCATGAGGAACCACGCGATACACATCTGCACGCTTGACCCAGCACAGAAATACTGACGGCCAGAGAGTGTTTTGGCCTCAGCGTGGCTGTTTGCCTGGTCTGGGTTATTTCAGTCTAACAGAATGTTCTGCGAAGCTGAGGTGGGTCAACTAATAGTACAGATTTAATGTGCACTGCTGCGTTTTTTTGGTTGCTGTTAAGATAAAGCCCTACTCTCCTTAGTAGTAAAAGTAATAGATAAATAAATTTTTCAGAGCTTCTGAGGGAGCGAGAAGGGCAGCTAGTGAAGTTGCTAACACTAATGCTCTGCCACCCACGGGGATGTGCTGGAAGGCTCCTATGGCTGCCCAAGCAGGAACCTCTTAAAGGGTGAGGTAGCATCAAACTACAGCAGCTGTAGCTCCTTTCCCGGTGACCATTTCTGTGTGAACTGGCTACTATACACCTGGATGCCCCATTCAATTGAGGACAGGGAGCTGTTTTGCTGCCCCTTAAAGCAAAAGGAGGTTCGGCTCTCTAGGGGTCTGACTCCAGCTGTGTGCTATTTAAGGGGCAGGTGGGAGAAAATGTGCATGGGGATCAGCTGTTGTGTCTGCATAGCAGGTGCTCATTTTCTTGTGAGTGGGTAAGGCTTCAGTACTTCTGTACAAGTCCAAGAAAGAGTTTTTCTATAAGCAGTGAATCTGTTTGAGGTTTTTCTCTCGCACTTTTTTTTCATAATGTCAGCAGACAGGACATGGATAGCGATGGAAAAAAAGCAAGTGAGTATATCAGAATGTAAAGGGAGTGTGAGTCCTTGCTGGTGGGACCCAGTCCTCAGATAGAAAAGATATGGTGAATCCATGACTAGCTTAAAACAACAACAAAAAATATTTTTGGGTGGGCTGGGCTCCAGTCTTGCTGAGGGAAGAAAAAGGACGTAGAGAACCTAGCAAGGGATCTGCAGCTAGCTTAGGTATCAGTGATTGTATGTACCTGTACAGGAATGCTGAGTTTCTCTGGCTTCCTTAATTGTAAGTACACTTGCAATTTTTCTGCTAGCTCAAGCTGCAATCTACTGTGTCTATTGCAGTTCAGAGTCTGTGTCATTGTGTTGTCAATATTATTCTCATACTAAGTCCAAACCACAGCACTATACCAGCTACAGTGAAGAAAATTAACTCTATCCTAGCTAAAACCATGACAAGGGATTTGGTTGGTTGGTTGGGTTTTGGTTTTCTTTTTTTTTTTTGTAATGGTCTGTAGAAAATTAGACCAGTTTGGGTTTGGATGAGTGTTCAGGCAGCCCCAGGGCTGGTGGGAGTGCAGCTTGCTGTCAGCTGTACCCTAGTGCTATGGCTCCTGTCCCAGTACATGACCCTGTGCACAGCTGTGCTTTTCTTGTGGGATGGTCTGTGCATGTATGCTCCCAGTCACAAGGCCTAATGTGCTGGGAAACAAAATAAGTGAAGATGTTTTCATCCTCAGAAAAAGACCCCCAAACCCCAAAATTCTTGTCATAATCTGGTGTTATCCCTATTTGGCAGAAAAGAAGCTGAGGATGAAAAGAGAACTGACTACCTGGCCTACTGCTGTGATGGGAAGCTGTGCTAGTGCCGTTCAGGTCCGTTTCCACACTCCCTTTCTTCTGTTTGTGCTGCTCGTGTGGCTTCTTTGGAGGCTAGAGTAACTATCTGTGTAAAATGGTGGTCTTTAAAAGAGCTCGTAGAATAAATTCTCTTACCCTGAGGTTTTCAGAAACCACCCTAAGGTGATGAGATAGATACTTTACTGTTGCAAAGTTAAAATGAGTCTCTTCAGTGTAACTCCATTATTCTTCATTTAAAAGATAAATATACTGTCACTGTCAGACCAGATATTCCCCTTTGTCAGCATTTCATGGCTCACTTCCTGGATCTAGATAGATTGATGATAGCTGTTTAATATTCTTTCCTCCATAACCTGCGATTTGAGAGTTGCCAAGTCTCATGATGGCTGCTGTTTTTCTTAAAGCATCAGCCTGATGTACGTTAGCCACACAAGAATCCTAGCTTGCTTTCTCTTCCTTTCAAATAAATAGTTGTGGAGAAAGCTTGAAAATGGGAATCTGAACATCTAATGCTGGAGGCAAATAAACACGTGACTATTATCTGACTATTATCAGCTTTATTAGCTGACTGTTATCAGCTGATCTCATGACTTGAGGAAGGGGTGATAGGTTAATTCATGGCATTAGAACAGTGTCGAAGGAAAGGATTTGATTTGAGGCCCTTAGCTTCCTGAAGTAGACAAGAGCCAAATGCTCTTGCTGTGAATACTTCTGAAGATCACTGGAAGATACAGCTCAACTGCAATCCCTGGTGACAACCAGGAAAGCTGCCGAGCTGTAAAGGAATGGCATGTGGTAGCTAGTGCAAGCCTGTATAAGTCAAATTTATTCTAGGACTCTTGGCCTTCATGTTCTGACCTTGCATGTGTGGTGAATGGTTTTTATTGACTCTAAGCTGTGAAGTTGTGAACAGTGAAAGTTTTTAGGGGGTCCGTAATTAGACTTCAGTGTTAATGCATCTGAGCTCAATGCAGGAAACTTCTAGCTTTTTCAGCTGTGCTGTCTGGCTGCCTCCAGCTGTATTTCAGTCACTAAGGGTGATCGATGAAGTTCATCAGGCCGACCATGGAAGCATTCAAGTTACGTAGTCAAGGGGAGATAGGTGAGGGTGGGGAGTTGTTTGAGGCTGCGTTTTTCTGTGGGGATTGCAGATGTGGAATACTTTTCATGTAAGCTGTGGAGTAAAGTCACTCCTTGTGATAGTGTGGATTATAGCCTGACAAAGGTATATAGCTTGACTTAGGGCTACCCACAACATCAAAAAAGCTAGAAACTCCTTGCAGGATTTTCTTCTTGCTTGTTCTCAAGTGAATACCTGCTGAAAGGAGAATGTACTGTTGTTAGTTGGAGAAGATTGAATCTGTCAATTTTGGTGCCAGGGGATTGGAACAGGCTGCCCAGAGAGGTGGTAGCATCACCATTCCTGGAGGTGTTCAAAAAATGTGTAGATGTGGCACTTCAGGGCATGGTTTAGGAGGCATGGTGGTGTTTGGTTGACGGTTGGACTTGATGATCCTAGAGGTCTTTTCCAACCTTAATGATTCTATGATTTTCCCAGTAATTCAAGCGTACAAAATTGTGCCTTCCATCTTTGGGCCTAAAGACCTCTGTCACTTCATCTGCTCTCTCTTTGGTGAAGGTCTACACTAGTTCTCATGGTCTTAGCTTGCTCACTGGGTGGTTTGATCATTTGTTCAGGACATTGAAGAAATCTCTCAAACTGAAATGAAACATGTTCCAGGTTAAATATTTTTAAGATTTAAGTCAGTAAGAACTTCTCCAGTAGTATTTGAATGCTCCTCTATGTTAACTGCTTTCCTTTGGTTAAAAGTCCTCATTAAGACAATCGGAATGATTCTAAAGTGTCAGTGCTCGTGATATCATGAAACTGAATGTCTGATGGTGGTTGACTGTCTAGACTGATCACATCAGAAAATCTTGCCACAAAGGCTAGATACACTTATATATGAATATACCAACATATACCAGGACAGCAGGGCTGGTGCTAGCCAGTAATGCTGTAGAGAAGCTTCTTTGTGTAGTGCTTATTTGGTATCTCAACATCTTAAGGCTGTGAAACTCAGAAGGCTGCATGTAGTCTAAAAAGGATAGAAAATTGTGGGTGCTCTTCTGATTCTCTCCCCCATCCCAACCGGGGGGGAGTGAGCGAGCAGCTGCGTGGTGCTTCGTTGTTGATTGGGGCTAAACCACGACATATACCCAGCATGCTTCAAGCACATAGTTAGGTGTTTGCATGCAGGATGGCCAAAGAATGGAGGAAAATGTTGAGGCTTTTGAGGGGAGTCCTATGGGTAACAGTAACCTTGCACCATGATCACTTGACCGTTGCTCTGTTCCATCTCTCCAGCAGTTTGTATGTAGACCAAATACACATCCACCTCTTTGAATACACTGTTATGTCAGTGGGGCAGCTAAACACCCCACAAAATGTATGGGAGAGTAGATACTGGCAATGAGTGAGTCACACATTTCTTTGGTAAAAACTTGTTTTGTTCCCCTCCCCGGCTCTCAGCTATGCAAGGTCTTGTTTCTGTGGACAAAGGGGAATAAAAGAACAGAAAACTGCTTCCTTGTCTGCAGTTTCTAAGCCTGTCTTTTCCTGCCAGTTTTGTGCACCAAGGAGTTCTGGTCCCTCTCAGTGACTTTTGCTTCCACTTGTTTTCTTTCCTCTTCCTGTTGACACAGACACTTCAACAAGCACTCGTGCTTGTACTTACACCGGAGTATATGCTTGTTTTTCCCACTCTTTCAAGTCCCTATTTTCTATGACTTTTTTTACGTTAACGCTCTCTCTGTCTGTCTTGAGGCTTGGCTTCATCTGCTGCCCACCATCCTTTTGGTGTATTTCTCTTGAACCCTTTTGGAGATCAAGATGTGTATTGAAGGCTGTGTGTCACAGCCTCTGCGGTTTCAGTGAGTCTGCTGGGTTTGTTGAAGTTTTGTTGTTTTTTATTGTGTTGCTAATGAAACAGTCTAGGTGCTCTGGCAACTTTCAGGTGACCTTGTGTTTGCAAGTACTTAGTAATTTACATTCTACATAAATAAAATGGAAATTATTATTCTTATGATTATTGTATTATTCGTATGGTTATTGCCTGCAAGTTCTGTAACCTCAGTGATATCTCAGGAGATAAAACAAACTCTCAGTACGTAAGTGTCTGTATATAAGCAACATCAAATCATGTTTTCTCCAATGCGATTGCTTCTTTTCATGTATTCCTGTAACTGAACAAGCATTAGAAAAATAATTATTATTGACATAGTGGAGAAGAGACACACTTAATTCTGTCTTATAGGCTTCCAAGTTGTTTCACCAGATAACATCAGCATGTACTAATGTTATTTACAATGTAATAGGTGGTGTTGATTTGAGGATGTTTCTCTGTTTCAGAAATTGATTGCTAAAGACTGTGTTGCAAAATACTATTTGTGTATGTTGGGTTATGTTACTGTGCATCAGTCTAGAGGAGACTCCTTGCATTTTAAAGTACCTTCAGGTTTTGGTGCAGTATCTGTGATGCTAACCTTTTGTTACTTTGTGCATGTTGTGATATGCTCCTGCAAATTCTCTCTTCCACCCCTCGCTCCTGTGCAGCCTTAGGGGTGAGGCCAGCAGGGAAAAAAACTAGTTTGGTTGCTTTTTGGCTCTGCTTTTGCTGAAGAGAAGAAAAGGGGAGAGTCGAGAACGGTTTTTCTCGGGAGCTGGAGCAGGGGCCTTTGTGGCAACCCAGCTAGACAGTGAAGCATAAGCCTATTGTGTCTTCTGCAATGGAGAGGGGGGGCAACAAATTGAAGAGCAGAAACTTCTGGTAAAACATAGCTGAGTAGCTGCACTCCAAAAAGATGGTCTAGATAGATAGCTCTGTGAACCTGGGGTTTATGAAAACCAGCTGAAATTCAGCTGGAATTTCTTGACAAATTGGCCCTCCCAGTTTATACTTCGGGTAGAGTTCTTGTAAATTATATCCAGACTAATATGCAAGTTACACATGTGTGCAGACGCCTGCCTTTCCTCTGGAAATGCTGTAAGCTTTACATGAAGATGAAGGAACAAAATAAATTCTGTGCTTCTGTTGGGAGATGACAGAACTATTACTGCTCAAACTGAGCAGTGCAGACAACTGAAGCATAAAATTCCTGCAAACTCTGAGAACGTGTCTCTTTAGAGAGCTTTGGTGCAGTCCCCCACTGCTTCCTCATGAGGTATCTCATCACCAGAAATGCAGTTTGTGTATTGTCAGAGGACTTAGCTTCTCCCAAGCTCGCATAAACTGCTGGTGAGTTACTACTGATTATTCCTTCATAATGCTAACTTTAAAAAGCTCCACTGTGAAATGGAGAATATTTAAAACCTCACACATTTAATAGTAATTCTGTTATTGCTGTATATGCTCAAACATAATGTTTTTAATATTCTAAGGCAATGTTTAAGTTTTTGTCAGACCTTAAAAAATGAACGTATTGATGTCTTAATTGCTAGCACAGAATATACAGATAATACTGTATCTTTCACCAGAAGCATGCTGTGCTGACAGAGGAACTGATGTGATAGAGCTGAAACTTTTTCCCCTTAGGATAGAACAATTATTATATCCTTATGTCACTAAAACTGGTTTCTCATATTCTCACATATCATAAACTCTCTATGATTTAGGGTTTTCTCATCCATTTTAAAAGCTTCTAGCTTATGCATCTGTTCTCTGGCCACTAGAAGCATAATTTTGTTGTGATCAGTTGTCACCAATAGATATAACTAGGAACCATGGAGACAACGTGCAGAGTATATGCAAGTTTACACAACTTCTTCCATGGACCATTCTCCCTGTAAGCAGGTGATAGAAACAGAAGCCAGGTCTCCTGCTGCTGTCCTTTTCCTGCTTTCTAAGAAAGCTGTTTCAGTACTGACTGATTTACTGAAAAACATTTTTTTAAAAAAATTCCCAGTTTACCTGGATCATTTTTAGATGTTCCCATCCATTGCCAAAGATTTTTCACCTAGAGCTTGACTGAATGAATAGTTGATTCAGCATAACAGCCGAATCCCTGCAAGCCACCAGCAGGGATTAAAAAATGGCAGGGAAATAAGGAAGCGGGTCAGCTAGAAATGGAATGGGCACTCTGTGGATAACAACTGGTGAAACTGGTGGATCTGCTTTCAGATGCTTTGGCTCTAATCTGTTATGTCCAGCCGTGACCCTCTGCACTCTCAACCTGAATGAGAATAGCTGGTTCAGACATCATTAAAAATGTAAAGCTATTATTTTCCTTTCTCAAGTCCATTGCCGCTGAATTTCATCTGCCACACTGAGAAATTTGTAGTTAAATGGAAAGGTCTTTTTCTACCATATTTTCCCATCTCACAGAATGGTAGGGGTTGGAAGGGACCTCCAGAGATCATCCTGCCCAGCCCCGCTGCGTGAGCAGCACCCCCAGAGCAGGGGCACAGGACCGCGTCCAGGCGGGGTGGGAATGGCTCCAGGGAAGGAGACTCCACAGCCTCTCTGGGCAGCCTGGGCCACTGCTCTGGCACCCGCACAGCAAAGGGGTTTTTCCTCGTATTTAAGTTGAACCTCCTGTGTTCCAATTTGCGCCCATTGCCCCTTGTCCTCTCATCGGGCACCTCATCTGTTTGAGGAGAAGCAGTGGTGACAGCTTCAGCTTTGTGAATTGTGTCCACAATTTCCCCAACTACATAATTTCCACTAGCTGGAAATATATTTTTATTTGTTAGTATTTGAAGCGCTTGGGTTGGACTTGGCTAAGACTGTGTGGAGCCTCTCTTTGTGCTTTTCTGGTGTTTATGCTCACTGAAGCCAAGGCAAAATCACTTGGAATCAAGGAATGGCTTTAGGTGGGTACTTGTGTTTTCCTGTGAAAACTTTGAGAGATCAAATACAATCCTCTGGTCAGTATGAAGGGGGAAGCAGTGTCTCCTAGAGAAGAGTTGAATGTGTACATCTGTGCTCCCTCAGAATTTAAGGACACTGACCTGATTTCTGCTAATGAATGAAGTGTAGAAGAGTATTTGGCAATATTCAGCTGTCCCAGAACTGGTAATTTTCTAGGTAGTGGAAACGGCTACTTTTTTGGGGGTTTGTTTTCTTTCTTAATTCCCTACTATTTGTATTTTGATTCTGTGGGGGATTGGCATATTTATGTATGCTTTCTGTAAATAAAGTGTCTGGTCTTTCCCTGCCCTCCCCCTACTTTTCTCTTGAAGTGACCATTGACCACTCTGATTCTTCTGCTCAGTTTTAACAGTTCCTAGTTCCGAACACCCCCTAAAGTCAAGGTGAGGGACACTGTCCTTGCAGCATGAACTGTGTATTCTTCAGTTCCTTTCTGGGATCTGTTTAAAGCTGTCTCCTCCTGAAGGATTTCCTTGAATTTTTTTCTAGTTTAATCTCGTGCCTGTCTAATGAGTTGATGGTCTCGGTAAGATACCTTGCACAATCTCTAACCTTCAAGACAGGACAAACAATTGGCAACATAAGACTCAAGGCTTTTAAAAGCCCTGCTTGGAAATGCTTTTTTCATATGCTTTCTGATTTAAATATTTTGTTCAATTTTACAGAAGCAATAAGGAAAATTATGCAAATTTAAACAGGTTTTTTAAATGTTCAATTTGATTGTCCTTGAGATATTGAATTCTGGATCTGCTTAATGGGATATCTGCTGTCCAAGAATTTGAATGTGTTATAGACTTCAGTCCAGTTCCATAACTGTGGATGTTTGACCTTTGGATACTCGAGGGTATCCTACCTGCTTTCCATCTGCTGCCCTGAAATAGGTCCTGCTATGTGAGCATCCTGTGTACTCTAAGGATCTACTGCTAGTCAAGATAACTAATGTTAGGCATCTGAGTTGAGAACTTAAGTTATTGTCATTATTTGAGGTGGGTTTTTGGATTTATTTTTTTTTAAAGAAAATCTGTTTTTACTCTCCTCCCTGTTTTGATAAGCAAAACAGCACTGTGGATAGGACCTTGTTCACAGAGAAAAGTTGTTCTTGTGAACTGCTATCATCTGTTGGAGCCATGAGCCCATTTCTGTGCAAATCAGCTTATTGTGAAGTTGTGCCAGCTCTGACCAAACCACAAAAGGATTATTAAATATTATAAAAAGTTTCAGTGAATTCCTGCATCCCTCTTTACTGTGCTCCCGGCTTCTCGGGTTCTAAATGTTAAAAACCAGCCACAGGTTGGATCCAGTAGCTCTAAACTACTTTGGCAGTTCTCTTGGAGCAGATTCAGAGCAGTGAGGCTTAGGGAAGAGAAAGACTACTGCTGCAAAGCTGCACAAACAAAAATGTTCTTGCTTTTGACTTTCAGCACAGTTTAGAACACTTCCCNCCCCCCCCCCCCCCCCTTTGTTAACGTTCTGCATTTGGGAATGTTACATATTTTTCTGACTGAACTAGAAAATAGAAATATGCTTGTGCCTGCACCCAAATCTGGGGCCAAGCAGACTGTGACTCTTGGCTGATTGAAATATAAATCCCGGTGTCTGGAAAATCCAGATCTAAATACAGCCCTGAAGACCTATCAGTGCAGGATTCATAGCACCACCGTGCTGTGGGGGGAGGGAGAAAAAACATATCACTGCTGTTTCCATAGTTGCTAAAAACTAATGGAAAATGCTGTAGAAAGAATTTAAAAAACCTCAGATATAGCACTTACTAAGGTATTTCATGAATCTACAGTCAAACAAAGTAGTTTAAAGCTTCATCTGTCAGCCGCCTTCTGCTGGCAGGACAGTGAAGACAGCAAAGTAAATCCATATGCTTAGTATTTGTAATGAACAAGCAGAAGTACAAAAAAAGATGTGGTGACCACTCACTGACTTGCTATCTTGCATGTGTTTGATTTTAATAAGATCGTGGTTGCCTCTTACTGTCTCTGTTACATATTAAGAGGATACATTAGTGTGTTTCTATTTGCATAACCTATTGTGGCAAGACAGCACCCTCTGTTCACATGCTTACCTCTTGTTGGTGCAAGCGTTATATGCTATAAATGCATCTTGTGCATTTCAGTTATGTGCTTATGTAGTGCTTTGCTTGGGCAGTATATTTAGCAAATTGCGTAGTCAAATGATTATGTTAGACTGAATGGTTGACGTCTAGTACACAAATAATTATGACACTAAACTTACTATGTATGAGCTGGAGCCATAGCTGATTTCAGTGACAGATGGAAAACTCCACTGAACCTTTTATTGGCCATATGCCATTTCTGAGTGTTGGCCAACAACAAGATTTGTTGCTAATATATAATGATTTAAACAGTAAAAAGAGCAGCTGCACTTTGATTTTTGGTGCCTTTACTACAGGTTTTCCTGGAGCTTTTGAATATCTACTGCCGCTTTCTAATGCAAAGCTGTCACTTCTAGTCTGTGAGAAGAGGCTTTATCTTCCCAGCGCTATCTGTGGTAGAATTTTATATTTTGATACTTATAACTAAAGCTCTCCTCTGCCTTTTATTGCATTATTAAGTTGACAGCATAAAAATCTCCCTGCAACATGGGGCTGGCAATGGCTTGTAAGAAGCTGGCTCTGTTGCGTAGTACTGCAACAGAGCTTTTTTTAGGCTGTCAGTAAGTCTTGTGTTTTATGGTCTGCCTGAGGACTGGGAGACCAGTGGTTGTCCAGCTGTTCAGAGAAGACAACTTTCAAAGCATAGTTCATTGAGAGGAACCACATGTGTTGTTCATCAAATTACCAGGACGGTGTTTGCAAATGCAAGTATGTGAATATAAACTGTAATCGTTATCTATGCAGAACATGTCATAGTGTTTCTACTACTGCCGGCAGAGCAGAAAACTGCTGCCATGCAATGTTTTGACCCTCATTCCTTCTAAAGAGGGTTTAGCTGTGGTGTTCTTTGTCAACCTGCTCACTGCAATATTCATCCAGAGAAAAATAAGATTGGAAGAACCATTCTGGCCCTGGGCCCAGCGGCAAAGAACATGTTAAGGGAGGCACATGACAAGGAAGTACATTCCAATAGAACTTCATATATGTATTTTTGGGGAAAAGAACACTTAATTTTATAAAATTTGCATACAAACACAACCGGCTAAACATTTGACTGTCCCGGGCAGCATCAATCTGCATTGCAATGAATACTCTAGAGGTTTCTAGGATATGTTTGACTGATCCTGTTGGTCAGATAACAGTCGTCGTGTTGCTTCTGTGCCAAGGGAGGCATGAAGTGCTCATTGCATAGTGTTCTTCATTGCAGAAGGCAAGCAGGTAGGGAAGAGAGCAGTTAATGCCTGTATGCTTCTTGCACCTCCTTGGAAATGGATAAGAAATGAGACTAAGGTTGCTCTCCCCTTTCTGTGACAGCTTGTATGGAGAGAGTTGCAAGGATTCAACTGGGTGCCTAAACCATGGTTTGGTTCCTGCCTGGCTCGTGGGCAATGCTGTGGGTTGGACGGGCTTGCACAGTCTAGCCTTGGTGCGCGAGGGCGGTATTTCACATTAGCTGACTGTGGCTGAACTCTGCTCTCTGTGGCTGGACTGCCTCTGGGTCTCAAGCCTGGTTGCTAATGTTTGTTATGATGCTGTCTGTAGTGCTAATACACTCTTGCATTGTATCAAAGACTACCTTTCTCATCTGCCTAGGTGCGTTGCCATCTGTTGCTAGAGCAGTTGTTCCCAGTAGGGTAAGCAAAGTGATTTATCCACGCAAAGCCTAAAACATTAATTTATTTCTTCACCCAATAGTAAAAAGTAACCAAAGGAAGGACCCTTCTGAATTTACTGCATCTTTGACCTTTCTTTGTGGTGTTTGCATGCCAGCTGACTCCAGCCCTTGTAGGTTGGATTGGTTGCTGACTGCTGCATGCTCTGAAAGTGTTGGATTGTTGGCCTTGCTCATCCCTTCCTTTAACAGACCAATGTTTTGTTTATTTATGCTAGGTATGTTTGCTTATTTATCTTGTATCTCTTCCTTTAGCTTTGGAAAAGCAGCCATGTAACTGCTGGCTGCAGGCAGGTTGTTTCTTCACAGCTAACAGCCTGTCTGTTGTAGTTTGAATTTTTGTTGGGATGCTCCTTATCTAAGTAATAGTTTTTCTTTCCTGTCAGACTCCTCCTGCACCCCTCTTTGATCTTACCTACAGCAAGCCATCTGTCTCAAACAGTCAAGCAGAGCTATGCAAAATGTTCATAATGTGATACAGTTATTTCCCACTTTGCCATGTCCTGTAGAGCACTGGACCCATGTGAAACCCATATCAGTAATAGGGAGAGAAAACAGTGAAATTTTTATTGGAATTGAGAAGTAAAAGATAAATCTAACTCTGAGAGACATTTATAGTTGGCTATATTATCAATCTGAAATAGTCCCTACTGGGGAATAATTTTCCCAGTGACGTGGATGCCCTTAGCGTATCATCTGTCAGCTGCATGCTCTTTCAGAGTGTCCTGTGCAAATTATCTTGCACAACTAGTGCATGACACCTTGTACATCTGTGCAACACAGGCCAACTACCCTCTGTTTCTGACTATGTTTTTACACATTTTTGATGCCACCTTCCTCTGGTGTCTTGTGATAACTCAAGCTGAGTCTAGTACCTATGTAGAACGTCTGCCCTGTTCTTGTCATTTGTTTGTTTGTGGTTTTGTTTTGCTTCTTTGTTTTTTGGGCTTTTTTTGGGTGATCTTTTTTCCAGGGTTGAGAGAATCTCTTATCCAGGTGTGTTTGTGGTTAGGTGCAAACTGTTGATCATAGAGCAGTTGTGCTTTCCTTATGTTGTACAATTCCCTAATGCCCATTGATGTCAGTGACTGCATCATCTGCCCTCTTTGTAATATTTGCTGGCATCAGTGTATGTTGGTCTAAAAACTAGTTGAATGAGGTAATATCCTTTGCTAGAAGGAAATACATACCAACTTATATTTTGAGAGTTTAAAAGCCACAGCTGTTTTCAGATAACTTATGTCCACACAGATTATCCAAAACTAAGGGAGAAAAAGGATATTTTAAGAGAAGGTTATTTGGTTATTTAAGGGAGGGTTAGTGAAGGTTGTTTTCCCCCTCTCCCCAAGTCATTGTCATGTACTTCCCATTGACGTTTACAGGAAGTTGTGTGTGCAAACAGGAAAGAATCAGATAACAGAAAATGATTATGGAAGCAACAACATTCTACAGTTTCCTTTTTTTCTCAATAAATTTGTTCTTGCTTCATATAAAAAATTGAAATTATTTTCTGTCCGACAGGTGTGTTTAGCCATAGTTAGCAATGTCTCCTCATGATGTTATTGCATAGCAAGACCAGTGATTTACAAGTTCAAGAGAAGGGTCCTGGGCACCATCATTGCAATGTATGAAGCAATTAAAAATGTGATGATTCTTGAGATAACATCTACAAAAATGAAAACACTTTGCTAGAAAACAGGGCTTGCTGGTGTCAGCTGGTGATTAGTATTTGTTGCCTTAAAGGCCCAAGGTTATTGCAGTCTTGTCTTTTTCTGAGCAGCAAGCTCTCAGTGTGATGAGCACGACTCATGCTTGGCTGCAATTTCTGTTCAGCTGGCACTCATGCAGAATGAGTGCAAGATCTTCAGCCAGATCTTGTTGAGCAGCCATGCCAAGCATGTCTTTAAAATCCAGTGGTGGGAGTAGAGGCTTAGGACAGGTAAAGCAACAGTGTATGGCGAATGTTTCTGTAACCATAATTGGTATACTTTGGCCTTCATAAGATGGGAGGAGTTTTCTATATTGGAGATTTGTGATGACTTGAAGGCGGGCGAAAAACAACTTATACTACTTGTGACTCTTCTACATCTGCTTTGATTTCTAGGGTCTGTGCTATTAGCAGCCTTCGCTTGGCAGATGAATGGTGGGAACTGGGTCTCTAAAGTGGTGCTGTTTAGTAGCCATTTAGTGTTTTCTCCAGGCATGTGTATTATCTTTTTTTTATTCCTGAGCAGATCTGTTTTCTCCTTGCCTTTTGGTAGCTCACCGCACTGTTTCCTTGTGTGTTTTGTTATATAGCTGCTATACAGATATGTGCTGTGTGAATCTGTACGTGTGTGCAGGTGGATACTTCACAGCTATCTGGAGAGAGTGACCATGCAGAGAACAGAGAGCAGTGTGATAAACAAATGCACCACTGTTGGATGGGACCCAGGAGCATAGTTAGTTGGCTCTGCTAATGCCTGGCTGGATGAGTTTAGCAATTCCCTCCCATATCTGTGGCCTTTAAAGTGAGGACAGTGTCAATGTTCTGTGTAGGGGGTAAAAAATTGTAACGGCTAAAGATGTGTTATTTGAGAAGTCATTTTCTTGATTATGCTGTACATGGCAAACAAAACAGGAGCAAATGATCAAGTGATTTCTAATAGCTTTGACAGGAGATGGCATCTGTTGAAGTCCAGGTGGATTTATTAGTGGAGTAACCCAGTCTCCCTAGAGCATGCTGCTGTCACATTCTGCATTTCCTACCACAGTGCATACAAGTGCAACATGTAAATGATATTTAATTATTGCTAATAGTTTTAAGGAAAAAATTAAGTTCTCAGTTCCATAGCAAAGTTGATGATACATACACTCATATAGATACACACACTTCTAAATGTATATTTTTATTGAGGTAGAATGTACATAGTGAATAAAAAAGATTATCAGATTTGTGTATTCAAATACCTTACTTCAGTTTTCTTCTCCTGCACTGAATTTGATATGCTATGTAATTGAAATATTTCATGAGAGAAAATTTTACAAACCAAATCCTGGTGACCTTTAGTTCCTAATCTCAAAGCTGCCAATAGATATCCAGATGTTTGGGAGCCGTATCCAGCTGCAGGCAAATCTCAGGTGCAAGCAGAGTGATTATTAATCAGCAGCTGTGCTTATGAACATTTGTAGTTATTTCATTTTTTTTGCCTAAGTAGTAAAAAAAATCAGTCTTTTTAACCACATTGGATTAATAGAGATAGCAAAGTTTAGGTGGTGTGTTTTGTTTCTTTGTTTGTTTGGTTTTTTTTTAGTTTGGACAATAATATGATTTATAAGCTGACCAGTGTGGGAATACTGCTGTCCTCTGTTGTGTGGAATAGCATACTACATGTGTATATCAGACTCTGACATGAGAACATCCACCTTTAACTGAAGTGATAGGTCCTGTGTATTTGCAGCAGAAAGAACCATGCTCTGATGTTGTATCAAGTTTTGAAGGGACATAATCTACTCTGTTAATAAAATACTTGAGTTTCTAGGTCATTGTGGATCTAGTAATTTATCTATGTCTGTAAATGATACTTACTACCATAATACTCTGTTTGAAAGAGAAACAATCACAGCCAGATACTCTTAAATATTTTGTTCTCAGGTAATTAGCTTGTTTGAATAGACAGTAAGGTTATGCATGTAAAACAGATGATGTTTTTCTGAGGTTTCTGTTTGCTCCAGGTATATCTCTACCATTGCAT
>VZTV01018369.1:0-18979 GCA_013400875.1 Anhinga rufa | reverse complement strand
GTGATCGGTGTTCCTCAGGACAGAGTCACCTGTGTATGGAGGGATGGGGACAGGATGCCTCAGGTAGATTCTTTTTTGCTTGTCTAATTGACTTACCTGTCAGTGTTGATCTACTGTGGTCAGCTGCAAAAAAAAATTGAACACAGCACAACATAATAAGGAAAATATGGAGTTACTATTTTCTTCCTCATTTTGTGAAACAGATGACAAAATTTTAAAATCAACCTGTCCCAATTGGAGCTACTATAACTGCATTTGAATAGAATGCTAAATACCAGAAGAATCCCTTGAACTTGGACCTGTATTGGTAGTCCTCAACAGGGTAGTCATTTAGAAGGATTTAGGAGACTAACTGAAGATTTCTAAAGTTTAACTGACATTAGGACTAAGATAATATAGATACTATGATGCTGGTGGCATGTGTTTTCTACTTATAGTGCCACTCCTACAGTGGTTAAAGGAAGAAAAAAGAATGTTGGAAGAATAAAATATTCACTGGTATGAGAAACATAAAAGAATTTTTTCCACAGATTTAAGCAAATCTCATGCAGTGCATCAAGGGTTTTTTTCTATACATAAAGTAGTTCACATATGCATACACTGGAAAAGTCATAATTTGGAATGGTGCCAAGATATTTCACACTATTTTACTATTGTAAAATAAAGGAGATACAAAAAGCCACATTGCTATTATACTTGTGAGAAGGCTTTACAGCTCCTTAAAATGAAAAGTTCTGAGGGAAAATTATGTCATTTATATTAGCCATGATATAAAACATCACAAAAACTGTAACATGAAAAAACAGTGATTTGTTCACTGTATTAAACACTAACCAGCATAAACAGCTGCATGTTTTAAATCACAAGGTAATTTTGAGTATTTAAATAAATGGGATCTGATTAAATCTACAAAACCAAGAAATCAAAAGTAATGATTAAAAAGTAATCAGCAACTCATTTCCCCATGTTTAAATATTGGAGCAATACACTCTAGGAAACTGAATCATGCACTGAAGTGTATTTCATCTCACGGTACTGAGCCTGAGATGTACAATTACCATAAACACCTGAAATAATTGAAAGAATTTAAAGAATACGTAGACACTTTGTGGATGATCATCTATTGTAAGTATGCCTTCAGCTAGATGGTAGGCATTAGATGTATACAATTTCCTTCAGCTGACAGAAAACATGCCCCCACAGATTGCTATGCTATTAAGTACATTAAAAGGAAAAGCCTCCCTAGTATTCATTCATCTACCATACAACTGAGTCTTTTTGCAGTTTAGTTGAAGGCCAAAAACTATTTCAATCATTTCTTTAGTTACAGGATTGCGTCATGTAGCTCCAAGTTTATGCTGAGCATAGTAGCTGCTCTTGTGGCTAACAGAAAGAAAGAGGCTACAAGAGGAGGTGGTAAAAAACCGACATCATGCTGGACCGCCGCAGACCCTGCCAGACCGTGTGGGCACTGTGGGACCGACAGTGTGCACATTTCAGAAGTTGTGTTTGATTGCAGTTTGATGTATTTTAAATGTACGTTTTACCATTTTTTCAGCTACTTCCTCACTAGCTGCCGCCACCTCAGTCAGAGTATTTCTGCTTTTGTAAGCAGCTGTGTGCTGTCCTGAGCAGGCTCTCGTGTGACCTCTTGCCAGCCCTCCTTATTCCCTTCCCTGGAACAAACCTCCTCCCCAGCATAAAAACTGAGTCATGAGGATGCAGAGAGATCAAATCTGGCCAAATCTTCTGGTCCACTCTATTTTTCTTGTTGCTGATAGATTGCTCTGTACTTATCTCAGGCATTTTTATTCCACCTCATACTTAATGCTTTCAAGCCTCATGCCCTGATGAGCTCAAGCACTTTTAACCTTTCCTGCTGAATTACAAAACCTGGAAGCAGTAAGGAGGATGGAATGGAGGCAAAGCCAATGGTTGTAAATCCAAAGTTGGTGAAGGAGCCTGGAGTGTTCAAGGGTTTGAAAGCAAATGTTTGTAGTTGAAGATTCAGCGATGACCTATCTGGAATTTCAGTAACATCAAAAAGGAAAATATTTACAGAAAATCTTTAAGCCATCTCAAAAAAAGAATATTTAAGAACAGAGAGGCGCTTAGAGGACAGGTGAAAGGACTGATATGAAAACTGGGGCACTGGGACAAAGGCTGGGTGAATAAGGGGAACGGGAATGACCCAGCCTGAGGTGAAACCAAGACTGATTTTAAGTCAGGGAGCCCATAACATCTACAGCTTATTGGGTCATGAAAACACATATCCAGTTGCAAATGTTTTTACTTAGTTTGTTAGACTAAGAAATGATGAGGTTTTAGCCCAAGAACTATTTTGGCATAGCCTCCTAATGCACAAAATATCTATGTGCATTTAGCTTTAATATGGCACTTAAACAGTTATTAAGAGTGTGTGATGTGATTGCCTGAGACTGCAGACAAAGCAGAGGACTGGCCTCGATGAATTAGGAGGTCTGTTCTGGCTTTGTATTCCCACAGGAAATCTACCCTGAAATAAATCTAGCATTTTGAAATTATGCATTTAGAGAAGGCTACAAGGTTGAAATCCTCCCTGTAAAAGGAGCATTTCCTGCTGTTCTTTTGTGATGGCAGAGCAATGCAGAGCAATATTGTCTGCACCTCAGAGGTGCGTAACCAGGTCCCTGCTTATCTCTGGGATTTACCAGTCTCAGGTAAAAGTATATGAGTGTACTCATTGCCATCCTATCCTTAAAAGCAGAGATCCTGGCAATTTATCTTAGCAATCATGTAACAAGCATAGTCTCAATCCATTGCTGCAAATTCTAGTCTCTGGCAAGTCTCTGATATGTAGATGACAATGAAAATTCCTTCTTATTTTCCCTTATCCTTTTTACATAAGCTGAGAAGGGAAGATTGATGCAATTATGCTGATGAACATTGGTAAAGACTAATAATTAGGGATGCAAGAGAGATCTGTTTGCTAACATTGGTGACATGGCTTAAAAGAACACCTGAATGGCTTGTTTCATTTTCTCATTAAGAAGCTGTTCAGCCAGAAGTGGCATTCTAGACACATTGTACTTTTACAGGTGTTTGCCTGGGTTAGTAGAAAACTAAAATAGATTTAAAAATCATGTCAGCTTGAAACCAGAGATTTGAAAGAGATAAACTAGACAAGTCAGAGAACAAATATGATGAGTGTCTGTTTGAATAAATAGCAAAACCACATCTTCTACAAATTTATGCCCGTGGATTTAGATCCAGACTTTGATTCACAGGTAAAATGTCAGTGGCTGGATTTCTATATAAAAAAAATTAAGTCTCCCTGCACAAATACCTACAGTTTTGTTTTGGCATCATCCTTGGTTTCCATTCTGCCTAACCTGGAAGCTGGAATGCAGATGATGGAAGCTGATGGTGTTAGAGCCTTTCTTTGATAAGAAGGTTTAGTGCATACACACACACGTAGGCACACACAAACACACACATGCACATACGTATGTCCAAGTTCGGACGGGATTCATAGTGGTCAGCAAAGAAGTACTGAATTTCCTGTCAAATCTTCAGTTCTGTTTCACAGACAAAAATGTGCAGCCTTATGGCAAACACTAATAAAAAAATAATTAAGAGATGAGGGAGTGTAATGCATTAACATAGCACCTTTCTCTGTATTTTATAAAATGCAGAAAAGAGTTTATAGGTTTCTAATAAAATGTAGATTTTTTTAAAGAGAAAAAAAAGAAAGAAAATGTCTATAAGGTTAAACTTGTCAAAGTTCAACTGATTATCCAGCTGGTTTAGGTTTAACTGATGTGGCTCTGGGATTACAAGTATATTTTTCAAACTATAAGTCCTATGGACTGGCACAACAAACTTCAAGAGAAAAACCTTTCAGCTGGTCTTTCCACACTCCCCCCATTTATCTCAGCTGACTCTGTGCATAGGACTGTAGCAAAAGGGATAAGAACATGCATGATTTTGATTTTTGGGATGGGTCAAGCTGTGCTCTTCCAAACAAGGAAAACCAAAGAGAATCATTACGGTTTTGTTTGGAGAATGGGGGACTTCAAGTCAGTTTTATTTTATCTGACATTTTTGTGCTTCTGTACTACCACTGATCACTATCACAATTCCATATTTATTAATTCATAACCTTCTTGAAAGGTTTCTGTATTATACTTTCCATTTTCTCCTTTTTAAAGTCCTGTTTCTTGCTGAATCTCTACCAGTCCTTAGCTAGCTAAATGCTAAGTAGTGCCACAAAACTTGCACTGCAAGGCTTCGATTGGTGAAAAAGGGAGCACAACTGAAGATCAGAGTTGCAGATCTAGTTGCTTGGGTGCATTTGCTGGACGTAGGAAGCAGCAGTGGCGGTCCTGGCTTTTGTTTGGGTCTTCATCACATTTACATCATGCTTACAGCACCATCTTGACAGCTTTGGGAATTGCTGCAGAGCTGCATTTGGTGGTTCAAATGAGGTTCAGGGACTGAGACTTTTATTCTAAATTGCCTGAGACAGCAGAATTCTACTTGGGAATGTGAAACAGTCTTATGTAGGTCAGTCTGAATGGACTACTTATGCTACAAGAGCTATGTTGAAGGGTCTTCAAGATTGTGAAAAATAATCATAATCTGAAAGATTCTAGAAGTGGCTGAAATCTTGTGGCTGAAATCATCAGAATGTATTTGAAACAGTTAATTTTAACCAGATCATACTGTTGTGCTTGAATGTTGTTTATCTGATGGTCACTCAATAGAGGAAGTAAGAAGGGAAGGCTGGAAGGAGCAACCTTTCTCTAATTGCTACCCATGGCTACTCAGCCTCTCGTACTAGGGTTTCTAGCAGTGTTTGGCTCGATGTTGTGATGCCATAAAGGCAATCTAAAAGCTAAACAAGAACATGGTAGCACTGCTGAAAGGCTTTCCTGCTAAAAGGTTTCAGTATAATTTACAAGGAAGTGCAATAGCTGGTGATGTCCTTGCAAATCATCCCATATGATATTTCATATAGCTCAAGCGAAAGGAAAACCAGAAAATAATTAAAATGAGAAAAAATTGTATTTAAATGCTTCATCAGTGCTTTCTCCTTTTCTCCTTGTGTTCTTACCTTCAATGAAAAGTAAGGTTTTAATAATGGTTGTTATAATGGAAGCTGCCCTTTATATGTTGGTGCACAACGTTCATCATGTTTTAATGCTGCAAGTAATAAAAGACTCCTTTTCCTCATCTTCTTTGGTGAATGTGAGTGCAGAAACATCCTCCTTCTCCTTGCCAAACTATGTTTTGGAACCACATTTGATCACTGAGGTGTCCAGTTTCTAAACTGTCCTTACAGCTTCTCAGCTGTGCCACAACCTATGGATGAGACAAACAGCTGTAACTGCCATTACTGGTGCAAACGTAGCAATACTGAGTATAACCAAACATTGTCATATAATGCATGCAAATTGTAGAGATTTAAGAAAATAAAAAGGATTTAAAATATAAAAACAAATCCTTACACTGCTATAATTGTTACATGAGAGTAAACATGTAATATTGGCATTAGTCACGTAAGAAAGATTAAAGGAGTCAAACAGACAGACAATTGGTTTCAGCATGAATTTGCTTTACTGGATGTATCTTCCTGGTTTACCTTAAACAGGAGATCAACATAATCATAGCACCTCCTGGCCTTAAAAGCAATGACTTTTTGAAACTTCAGATGATATTTTTGGATGTGTATCAGAACTGGCATGCCAGCCTTTCAAAGTCTGCTGATGATCAAGAAACTGGAAGAAATAATTTAACAATTACAGCCTAGAATAATTCGCCATGACATTTGCAAAACCATATTTCCTCTTCTGTTTATTGAAAAAAGTTCATTCATACATTTTTCAACAGCTGGGAAAACAGTCAAGTATTTCACTCTGGCTATTGCTCATGAGAGATAAGCATTTTTTACCTGTACTTTCTCCTTCTGCATCCAGTCCTGACTTTTAAACAGATGTTGAGAGGAATGAGTGGGAAGGAGGGTGCTTTCTGAAAGCCTAGGTACCAGCAGAGAAGCCATCAGCTCACTAAACACCAGTTTGGACACAACATTTAGACTGCTATAGCTGTGCTAGAAAAGATGATATATAGTCTGCCAATGCCCATTATGTCAGAGGGATGCATGGCCGAAGGGGAGAGGGGCATGCCACCAGCAGAGAAGCTGCTGCAGTGAGGTGCAGCAGGGACACCCGAGGTGCGGGGGCAGGCATGGGGTCATCTCCTGTGTGAGGAGAGAGCTTGCACTGTATGCAGTTCCTCCCTCCTGCAGCACTGTTTGCTTTGCTTGCAATGTATAAATTGCATGTATGCATTGCTCTAATGTTTTAGGCTCTGCTTCTTGAACATAAAAGCGCTGTCCCTGCCTGTTGCATTTATCTGTTTAACAGATAGTTAGAGGGTCCATAGAAAATGTGCTGTACAAGTCACACAACTCTTCCCCATGCTCTTTGACAACAAAAAAAAAAGCTGAAAGAACAATAGGAAGAGAGCAGGGCAAATCGAAAGGCACACTGATGGTCTGTATCCCCCAGTACAGAATTGCATAGAAATGCCCAGATGATTCCAGAAAATACTTTTATTCAAATAGAAACTAAAAATGGAGAGGCCTAAACCTCTCTTATAGACACTCTTATTATAGACTAAATAGTTCCTTCTAGAAGCAGTTTGGATTATGTGGAATTGAGGGTTAAAGTAGCTATGAGGAATCAACTACAAAAAAGTTTGTGATATCTCTACCCATTTAATCAACAGTTTTGGCCGTAAATAGAAACACATCCTCTGTGTCTTTAAAAGGTCATATTAAAAATGTTCTTTGTAAAGGGAAGACACAGAGAAATAAGGTAGAATAAGGCAGCAGGAAAGACAACACACCTCGAGAGAAAATTACTGTGTGCCTTGTACAAAACCTTGTCAACACCAGCAAAAATATTCTTTAAATGACAGTGCACCATATCGATCAATAGAGAGTTAAAAATGTTACAGTAATAAGAGACAAAGTAGAATTTAGCACAATAGGAGCAGACAGACAGGAAATTGTAGATCATCACAAATTGGCTAAGGAACAGTATTATTTCACTAACAGGCAAGGAATTCCATTGCAGTAATGAATTACAGAGAACTCCCCTGAGAAGCATCAAAAGCTTCCTAACACTGTAAAACTTCTGTTTTCCACAAGACATTTAGTTTTCTATCAGTCATGTTTGTATTGTGAATCAAGAGAGTTCATTTATAGATTTCATAAATCCTTCATTTGACCTTGGCAGTGCTCTAGAGCACCTGAGATTTTTTTCTCTCATCTCAACCTATATTCACCACAGTGCTGTTTTTTAAGTTCAGTATGCAAATTATTCTTTTATACTTGGTTCATGAACGTTGAAGAAAACCCTGGTCAATGAGGGTAGTTTGCTGAGTGAGAAATGTAGGATCAGCTCTCTTCCGTACTTCAAAAAGTGGTATTCAAACACCATATGAAGCAGTGTATGAAATATGCTTGATGTATCTTTCTTTAAACCTTGAATAACTTCTTTTTATTTTTGAATTTTTAACTGGATTAGACTGCTTTGCTTTGCTTTCAGTCATGACACCAACTTTCTCTCTTAATGACTTACTGTGAAGGTGGGGCTGTGTTTCACTGGGTGTTTGAAAGTGCTGTTGCTGAAGTGGGGCTGCATTAATAACATTTTTTCAAGAAAATATCTTTTTGTTATATTATCTGAAAGACAGATGTGAGCCAGAATTCCATTCTCCTCTCCTCAAACACAATCTGTTTTTAAGCTGCAAATCAATCCAACATGCCTCAGATGTCTGCCTCCAGCTGACTTCTCCCTTTAAACGTAAACAGTGCAGATTCCCAAGGCCTGTTACTCTGACAACCCTATAATGCCATCCTTTTGACTGTCCAAGCTCAGTAAATCTTCATTCCATCACAGCTTGAAACAGACCATTCTATTTTCACTGCTCAAGATATGGGAAGCTATAAAAACAGCTTCCATGGTAAACTCATCAGATTATAAAATTATTTCAGTATGGTCTAAACACCCATTAATGACACAGACAAGTTGAGGCTTTTAACATGCTACTTTGTTGCAATATAATTACCCAGTGCTGTTTCGCTTCGGCGATTTGGGAGGAAAACCCCATTAATTTCAGTGGTGACTTGGGCTGAAAAATGGATGGCCCAGTACAAGCACAGGTAAGTACGTGCATGCATATGCAACACATTAGGTATCTGACAGATGGCCTTTTAGCATCTTTAAGTATCTAGCAATATGAAGAGCAAGCACTTTCAAAGTGTGGTGATGCAAATCAAATTCCAACATATGGAAAAACATGCAGGAGAATATGTGCTTAATGAAGCCAAATGGTTACCATTTTTAAACATGATGGCATTTATTTTTAGCCACAGTTCCAAAATTTCCAATGCTCTGCCATAAAGCAGTGAGATGTCCATTCTTTTTAGAAATTGTAACCTACAAAAATGCCATTACTTCTCATGATAATTAGCAATTGCAGGCTATACATCCAACACTTTATTTTTATTTAGAGGGGAAAGAGAAGGATTAATAATTCGGTGTGTTGGAAGCAGAGTGCTTCTTTCAGTCTTAAAAACAATGTAAGGAGAACACAGTTTATTTTAAAAGGGGCTAAACACATGTCTTGCAAGCAGCAAACATGATGTGCTGTTTCCATAGAAACAGAGGTTGGTATTATTAAAAGAAGTGAGCCATTCTGTGGCTAGTTCTCCTGAGGGATCCTCACTTACAACTAGTATCAGGTAAACTGGGTAAGTGAGTTTTACCACCTGTTGTTAAAGATCATTAGATATGCCTGTTTAAAGCTTTATTAAGTCTGTGCTAACTCATGAAGAAACTGTGAGGAAATACATTACCCACTACCTATAGGTTCTTCTGGTGTATTTCTTACATTAAAAATCAAACCCAAAGCTTCCTTTAACTGAGTTGATCCTGAAGGATGCTGCTTGCCACTATCCCAAAAGAAGAAGAGAGAAATAATTTTGGCTCTGTCTCACAACCAAAAATATTTGCCTCCTGTTGAAGCCTTGAAAGACTGAATAAAGACAACAAAAGGAAACTTCTGAAATTAGAACTGAATGGTAACAAGAAGACAAAGCACTTTTTCATAAAGTTACTGAAGCTTTAAAATTAAAATCATCTGTAGAGCTATCTATCTACTCATCTCTCCTGTGGTTAATCCAGCTTTTTAATGCCATGAGATACTTCTAGATATGATAAAGCTGAAGTTTTTATTTTTGTCTGATTTCTATAAACCAGTGTTATTAAAGTCATTGTTGCTCTCGGCCTTCTTAGCTTTCAGTACTGACAGAGTAAACAACACATTGGGTAAGATATGAAAAAAAGCTCCCCAACTCCATGCTTTGAACACAGTATGTTAGGTGCTAAAAAGCCAGCTAATCATGTCATAACATCATGCTGTGCTACATACAAAGTATAAGGCCGGTTTAGTAAGAGGGGGCTGGAGCTGTACATGTTTCATTATCAGTTTTCTTTCAGTTGAAGCACACTTTCTCTGTATCTTCTACAAATCCAAAACTGAGCCCCCCATTTCTTCAGTTCCACCTGAGGCCATAGGAAACAGTGAGCTTGGTAAACCAGACATTTATACAAACTATGGACTTTACCACACAAGGAAGCTGAGCTACTTTTGCCAAATACAGGAATCATCATGCTCTGGCTACTGTCTCAGGATCTGCATGTAATCCAGATATAAATGGTTTGAAAGGCTTGATATAAAACACAGCTCTGGGCTCAGTGATACAAAAAAATCTTTAAGCCAGTGTGGGACACTTCACAAAATACAACAGTCCTTTGATTCCCCATTTTTTTGGCCAGCTTAAGTGATGCTTTTTTATTAATTCCTCTAGAGCAGGAGGGGTTGGCAGCACTATGTCAGCACACTGATTATGGTACACAGACTTCATATCTTGATGTTGCTTCTGGAAGCTTTGTTCCAGTGTGTTTCAAGCAAAAGAAGAGCCACTTTGAAGTATCTGCTACAGATACTCACTCTTTTTTTTGTTTGCTGTCACAGCTTGAAAATGAAATTCACAGAAAGACAAGTTAATTACATGTTTCCAAGCTTCTGCTTTTCAGTGGCAAACAGAACATCAATGTACATGTGCGAAGGACATAGAAAATTATTTGTCCCCTCTTCCTCTTTTGCTCTAAAAGAGCTTCTCTTTTCCATCAGTTTCCCAGGGCAATTAGCCAGCACTTTTCCTAAAGCTGCCTGTTGCAGCAGAAGTCGTCTCTTAAGTCCTCTTACATCAGCCTGACAACCTCAAAAGGCAACCACATTGAGCTCTTCAGAATGTTAATTAAGTTGACAAAGGCCAAAGCCTGGTTATACTGATGTGAAATGGTAAAGCTTTCAATGGAAAAGAATTTTGTTAGATAATGTAACTATGGAAAGAAGCTGAGACCTGAACTTGCTCTGTGTTATAAAGTCTGCCCAGGCTGGAGGAAGTCAGTGAGTTTTGCGTGGTTGTTCATTGTACCTGCTGGTTCCTGCTCTGAGACTGCCAGGTGTGGGTCAGAGGGACAAACAGCAGAAGTGAAGGTCCTTCAGGGAGCAAGAGAGTTAGTTACCAGGAAACACCTACTTGCTTGCTGTGAGGTATGGAAGCTGAAGTCAAATCTAAGTTCAGACAAATGTCATCCTGAAAAAACAATATAATATGTTGACAAAAGAGAAAAAGAAGGTGACAAGCAGCAGTAGTTTGGGAAGAGATAAGTATATACCTCTCTCTCTCTCTCTCTAGGTATGAACTTTTTTTTAAAAATATATATATTTAAAAACCTCTGGCATATATGTAGTGCCTTTAGCAGGAATGGAGGGTGAATTGGGACTTAACTGTGTGTGCTTGAGACAGCTGGACATCCATCTGAGCTCTAAGAAAGGTAGGCAGGATGCAGATGAGCAGACACGTGTATTTAACACTTTTCTGCCTGCTCTGTGTCTGTGGGTAAATGAGCAACACCTCCATCTGGCAGAAGCTGCTCTGATCTGCTCCAACCAGCTGCTGGTTGCAGACATGCAGAGAGGAGAGCGTCATGCAGCCACCAAACACAGCTGGTCTCTGCACATTCCTGCATGGGGAGCAATGGAGAAACCACCTCCCAGGAATCTACAGGTGTCCCCAAGTTGCAAGGTGCACGTCCAAGAAATTATGGCCTGGAACTGGGAGTAGGGCACACGGGAGCCTGATGATCCAGGTGAGCATAGTGTGAACCACAGAGCTCCAGCAGGGACCTGTCTGTGCAGGTCTGCCCTGGAGAAAGGAGGCACACAAGGAGAAAGAGACAATAGGAGAAATCAGCCTATTCCTTCACAGGACACCCTTCATGTTTACTTTTACATAAGAGTTATCTTAGGACAAGATGAGGACAAGCTCTCTAGGGAAAAAGATGACTGCATTTTCAAAGAAAAACACTGTATATGCATACACCACACCAAAATATAGAATTTTAAAAAGCAAGCATTTGACATTTAGGGGAAGCCTGTACAACCTTAATTATTTCACTGTATGCCTATAAATTACGACACACTTTTATGATATGCAGGTTTTTTTTTAACCTCCCTTCCATTCAGCACAAGGTTCTCATGGAGCTGGCAGCTATTTAATATTTTGCTTTCTCCTTGTTTTTCAGCATGCAGCTCACCAAATGTCATTTACCACACTTTATAACCTCTTCTGAAGTTAGAATTAGTAATATCTTTATAGGCTTTTCTGCATTTTCCCCCACTATGGTACCTGAATGCTTCTTAGACCTGAATGCATTTCTTCAACATCTATGCCAGGTAGGAGGGAGTAGTTATCTCATGTTCAAAACTGAGAACCAGGACATGGGGATTAGTTCCCTAGGAAGATTTAAGATGTAATTTGTAGCATGTACTTTTTAAATACCCTGTCATTTAGTGGCTGGCCCACAGCAAACAGAGCAAAGAATTAGCTAGCCAAGGAATAATGTTGTCAAGAGGGGTACAGAGCCAGCACTATTCTTCCAAGACTGGGACACCTCCATTCCCCTCAAGATTCACAGCTGAGGACACACCTCTGGGATAAATGAGAGTGCACCGGGATGATGGAGTCAGTGCCATTCTTCTTGTGCTCTGTAGTCTGTAGGTAATAGCTTTTATCTACATTGCAGAAAATAGATTCAAATCCTTCTGCATAATTAGATTTAATTTGGATCAATTCTAATTGGGTATGACAGTACTGAAATTGAAAACAAATATATCATGGCATAACACCACCAGGTATTGCAGCACTTGTAGGGTTTTTTTGAGATGGGGTTTCAGAAAGCGTTTCTTTTCTCCTCACTGCCCCACTGCTCTCCCACTGTTCTGTTCTTGCCTTGGAGCTGGGACTTGACCCTATGGAATTTTTCCCAGGAAACTGCTCTCCTCCTCCCCTCAGAGGTAAGGGGTTTTCAAACCAAGCAGAGACCCTTCCTGAGCTCCCCACACTGTGGATTCAGGAGAGGAGAGACCTGTGCTCCGACTGTGCAGCAACACTCACAGAATCACAGAATCACAGAATCACAGAATCACAGAAACACAGAACGGTAGGGGTTGGAAGGGACTGCAGGAGATCACCTTGTCCAACCCCCCTGCGTGAGCAGGCACACCTAGAGCAGGGGGCACAGGACCGCGTCCAGGCGGGGTTTGAATGTCTCCAGGGAAGGAGACTCCACAGCCTCTCTGGGCAGCCTGTGCCACTGCTCTGGCACCCTCACAGGGAAGAAGTTTTTCCTCATGTTCAGGTGGAACTTCCTGTGTTCCAACGTGTGCCCGTTGCCCCTTGTCCTGTCATTGGGCACCACTGAAAGGAGTCTGGTCCCATCCTCTTGACACCCACCCTTCAGATATTTATGAGCACTGATAAGATCCTCTCTCAGTCTTCTTTTCTCTGGGCTAAACAAACCCAGGTCTCTCAGCCTTTCCTCATAAGAGATGCTCCAGTCCCCTGATCATCTTGGTAGCTCTCTGCTGGACTTTCTCCAGTAGTTCCCTGACTTTCTTGATCTGGGGAGCCGAGACCCAGACAGAGTACTCCAGATGTGGCCTCACTAGGGTGGAGGCTTCTCTTTCTAGAATTGGCTACATCTGGAAAAACAGAGGGCTGAAGTCAGGAGGCCACTGGGTTTCGGCAGAGCAGCACCACACTGGGCCCCCAGCTCAGGGCATCCAAGTAGCATTGCTGACAGTTCAGCATCACAGCAGAATACAGTAGGTTTATTATCAGCAGACATTTCTTGCTATGGTATTGGTGTACTGTCCAAGATTAATCTGACCCGTCAGTCTTTCCTGATGAAACTCACTTTATATAAGTACCTATTCACCAGAGCAGGGACTACAACCTACCTTTCCTGTCTCCCTGATGCTCAGCCTCATTTTCCAAAACTCTCCCCTTTTTCTAGAAATTTTGGATCAGAGTTGAGCCTGTTTTGTGAACTCAGAGCTGGCAAGAGTTAAGTGGTTCTCTGCATAAACATAGCAAAAAGTAGGAGGTCTAGCTATACATACCGGCTGGATACTACACCTCTGGATATCTTCTTGGACCTTCCCCTTATGGATGTAGGCCAGAGATTTTAGTCAAGAGTATTTAGTAACCCTGAATGGCCACACTATAATACCCAGGACCTGATTTTTCAACATTTGGCATTATATATTGAAGACCAGCTCCTGTTGACTTCATTTTGAGTCTGGTGTGTAAACCTGGCATAACCACTGTGAAATAAGCGAAGTTACAGGTAGAGCTGAGAAGAACAAGCAATTGGGAGTCTCATGCAAATTCTTACAAATTATTCCATCTGATGACTTCGGAGACAAAAATAGATGTGTGAAAAATTGCCTTTAATGTAAGCTGAAGCTTTGAACACCCCAGCAGTATTTGTTGCAGAGCAAAGATCTTCTTTGGATAGTGTATTTTGAGTTTTAGAACTTTTAATATAAAGTCTCTTGAAGAAGATACTTGAAAAGGAATGAAGTAAAATTAGAAGAAAGATAGTAAAGCATGACTACAAGTCTCAGACCAGAGACATGGTGTCATAAGGTATGTCAAGAAACTGACAAAACTACCCTAGTTTTTGAAAGACAGTTGTAAAAATAAAATCTGGATATTTTCTGCAGACTATTGTATGACACTGAGGTGGGCTCTACCCTGGAATAGACCCTCCTTGGCACTGTGGACTGAAGGAAGAAAGTAACAGCCATTTAAAAAAAGGCGTCAGTGAGGGAAGTGCCCCTTGCATTCCATCTTTCCAGTTTCCCCATTGCATCAGTGCTTTTGGACTGGAACAAAAATTATTTCACTAGTAGAAATATACTAGAGCAGGGGGAAGCAGCCTCCAAGAAAAAACAAGTGGTAAAACTCTGCATTTGGAAAATTATACTTCCATGCCAGCAAAGAGTGAGATGCAGCTAAAGACTCTGTTCCCAGGCATAGGATGGAATGGCGAACAGAGCAAAAACCCTGTTCATAAGTAATAGAGCCTTGTTAAAGTGCAAAAATAGGGTAAATTGTCTTTCACAGCCATCTTCCTCATGCAAGTTGCTATACTTGTGGTTTTGGCTGATTTCAGTGACATTTTAGAAAGTTTTTATTTTGTTTCCTTTTTTCAGAGCCTGCCAGCAGCATGAGCACAACATGCTCTCTCCCATCAATAATCACTCATGGATGTAGACAGATGTATACTCTATCACATCTAAGGGAAGAGTTTGTTTATCACCCCTCAGTGCTATACCTGGCTGATCCTGACCACTGCTGGGTCAGGAATTGTGGCCTCCTCAGAACTGAGGTTTATGAGGTAACTGCACCAAGTAGAAACCAGGTTAATAAAGCCTTCTCTGTAAACTGTTTAAACTAGCTTATTTTGACTGAAGTAAATTAAGGTGCAGTTTACACAAGAAGCAGTTTACGCAACAAGCAGAAAACAAGCAGTTCAGCCACCAAGTCTGACGGGCAGTAATTTCCCAAAGAGGAACAATGATAAGTGAAGTGAGGGTTAAGTGGCCCCTCCACTTCTCCCACTCTCACAGCTGGATTCAGATCAGAGCAGCTGCTGGCAGCCAGGTCACCCACTGTCTCTCACAGAAAGACCTATGCTTTAAAATCCTGAGTTAGAAGTTTAAGGCTACCGTTTAGGCAATTTGAGGGAAATATTTTTTTATGCAATGATTATACTTGAGTCACTGAATAACAGAAAATCTATGTCTTCCTATGTAATTTTTATGGCACAAATCTGTATTTTGCTACCATCAGAAATGTTCAGAGAGCTAATGTGGTGTGACAGTAGTCCAAATGAAATTAATCTGCAAACCGAGATAGTAGCTTGATGTTGACAAGAATTTCTTCCCAGCTGGAAACCTCTTAGGGAGAGCTTCACAGCTCACTTGGTCAGCTGTATGCCCCATTAAACATCACTGACTGATATCAGTGAAGGCTTATTGATCACCAGAGTCTCGGAAACTGTGAAGAGATTAGGAGTGGTGCAATTTAGTATGGAAAATAAAATCCTTGGGGGTTTTTCTACACCCTCCAGTCTGCTTTGCTTTGTAGTGAAATTTTAATAGGAGTTGAAGGAAAAAAGATGGAGAAGGGGTGAGGGTGCATTTTTGTCTTTTTTTCTCACCTGATTCCCTCTTTAACTGTAGGAAAATGCTAGCACAACCAGATTATCAGAGCAACTGCTCCATAATTGCATCTTGTCCTGTAGTAAAGGAATTTTACTTTGGTATGAAATATATGCCCTCCTTTTGTTACCACAGACAGATGTGTCTGTAACTTTGCCTTGATTTCACACATCAGGAGATGAAGGCAGGAAATGCTGCTGTGAAGCTCTAGGTGTTTCACTGGGCCAAAATGACTAAAATTAATGTAACCCCCCCTATCTACTGCTTGAAAATGATGAAGATTCTTTTTCTGATGCTCTCATAGATAAGCTGTCAATTACTTCATTTTCTGTGTCAGCAACAAGTTAAGACCATTTTATTTCCTAAATAAGAAGCTTTAATGCTTAAGCACACACTATAGTATTGATTACTTCACTGTTTGCTAAGCATAATTTAGATAAGAAACTAAAATGAAAAGAAACCAAAACCGGAACATTTCACAAGTACAAAACAAAATCCCTCTTCCACTTTTTTTACTGTTCACAGCCCTACTTTTTACTGTTCACAGCTTCTCAGACATTCAGCTGGAAGTCAAAACCCCAAAAAGTTCAAATAACAAGAGATTCTAAATATACAGCAGTGAAACACTAATTGCATGTTTAGAAAAGGTCAGAAGTCTTAAAACTTCCCGAGCTATCTATCAGTTTTCTGCTTGGAAAGGAATTTTATAGACGTTATTACACGTGAGTTTGAACCTGAGACTCTCCATTTGCATGCCTGTGATAAGGACTGTTAATTTCAGAACATGAATAGAAACATGAACTCCCAAGGTGCACATGTCAGATGAATGCCATTCTGTATCAGTGACAACAGCTTTGGGAAAATCAAGCTGTGTTCCATGTCGGTGAGCAGAAATGACCGCTGACCCATTACCAAGTTAGTTTACATTGTGGACTAAAGCTAGGCAGGCTTTCCAGCAAGAATCACATTTAATTAAACAGGGAAAACACACTGAGTGAAAAGGAGTGAATTCTGATGCCAGTAACTGATTCTGTATATTATAAATACCTTCCTGATCACTGCTTAGGCAACACTTTCTTATCTACAAAGCATCTGCTCTGCATACTGGCACAGCTGCATATCTTTGAAGCTCAACGACATATCATTTTATCATTCTGAAACCAAAACAAGTAGAAGTTATTAAAAAAAAAACAACAAACTTGCAGAAATTAGGTCTATTAGAAATAGATGGAACTGGACTAGTATAATTTTTGTATAGCGAGTAAATTTCTACTGTCATTCCTAGTTTCAGTTTGAATTTTATGCTTCAGAATATTTTCATCAATATCAGTGTACTCAAAATTGAAAAGATTTCCAATTTAGGTCAGCTGGCAGGGAAGAAGTCTTAACAAATGTCAGATCTCTGAAGGTGAAGATGAAGCGTGTTTTAAAAATCAGTCTAGAAAACCTGAATAAATGAGCACCCTGAAGCACCTACTTATTCCTATTGACTTTACTGTTACTTCTGAATGTACCTTCTTTCCGTGAAAGAAGTAGGCTGTGTGAGCAGTAATGCAAATAGCATAAGAAGATGCAGGTACCCGATATCATTGTCCTGTTTCCATATCAAATGTGGAAGTCCATCTGTTTCAAGAACTGACTCACAGTCTCACCTTTTGAAGCATGTTACTTCTATGCTTGATATTGCACCACTAGTGACAGCAACTGGCCCAATGATTTTGATTATAAGGCAAAGAGATTTCTCTCCTTCACAGCACATAGAGAACGGAAGAGGAACTGAACTGACTGCCCTCAAGTTTTCATGACAATAATCACTTCAGAAAGTTTTGACCAGATTTCTCAAAGCAATCTGATGTGATTGTGCTTCTAACCTCAACTCTAAATGAGCTCACCTCAACAAACTGTGAACAAGTGAACAACAGCAGTTAAAATTCGTATGACTGCCTGATAAAGTAATGATTGCCATGAAGAAAGCAGCTACTTTGAGCATTTACTTGATGTAATTTAGACATACTGTAAAAGTTTTTCTTAAAGGGTCCTTTTCACCCCTTATAGCCTATAACCAACAAAGATTTAAGCATGTAGCTTCAAGCAGGACATTGCATTTTGCTCCAGCTACACTTAACACATTGCAGAGGTTCTGGTATGTGCACATACACTTTCTGGTATGGATTACAGAAACATGCTTGATATTGGAAAAGTTCTTCCAAACAGATACACATTGATAAAATACATTTTAAAAAGATAATTAAATTTAAAATATTCTTCAGAGCTATTTCCCCATTTTTCAGGTTCTTCTTAGGCAGTAGAATGTCGTCTACCTCTTCATAATAAAGGCAATATAGCATTTCTATGTATAACAGTACTTTTCAGTTTTTCAGGACTAAATCTCCTGTCATACTGAAGGAATTATTCATCATAATTGAAACACAGCCATAATCTCACCTATTTTTTATTGCTTATAACTGATTTAGAAAAAATAATTGGACAGCTCCAGGGTAACTAGTTTAGAAAAGTGTGGCAAACATCTAATTAATGGATGGGTATCTGGAAAAAGACCTGGAATCATCAGCCTTTGGTGCCTGATCAGCTCTAGGTACATGCAGGAAGCAGTAGTAGTGATACTGCATAATTACACCTGGAAAAAAGCCAAACATATGTATTTACATATGGGAAACAGCAGAGAGATTTGAAAGTGTGCTCTGTGCCCACTGGGAATGCCCCCAGCCTGATGAGCATGTCAGCAGTGCTCCACTCAGGTCTCTCTTGCAGAGCAAGAGGATAGGTGTAGCATGATTTTTGCCTGTTCGCTGTCAAAAAACATAGAAATGTGGTATTTCCACATTCCTGTATAGGGATCCAAAAATGTTGCCTTCATAAAATAAAATTCCCTGTAGAGATGTACGATTCATCTTTGCCTACCATTCCCTCAGTCCCTCTTTAAAAACTGTCTGAGAAGAAAGAAAAAGACCAAGAGGCTTTGCCTTTGCTTCAAGATGACAATAAAATTATGGGAAGAATTTGAATTTCAGTCACTTTGGCATTAATCTGGAAAAACTTAATTGACTAATGGAATTACAGTGAATTTATATCAGCATAATTGAGTTNNNTCAGCATAATTGAGTTGAATCTAGTCTTGTGCATCATAATGTATGCTGATCTTTTTTTTTCTAAGTCATAAATTAAGACTCATCCAATTACACTCTAACAGAATACTGAGTATTTTCCTCTTTCTAAAAAGAATTAATGGCAGGTAAACTTGCATACACTGCAAATCAGCAAC
>VZTV01018364.1:0-11105 GCA_013400875.1 Anhinga rufa | reverse complement strand
AACAAAACAAAAAAAACACACAACAAAGAGAGAAGAAAATAAAACCCAAGAAAAATAAAGTGATGCAAAAGGAAGCAATTGCTCATCACCGACCTTCCAATGCTCAGCCAGTACCCAAGCACTGTCAGCTACCACCAGCCTCCAACCTTCCCCCAGTTTTATTGCTGAACATGATGTCATATGTTGTGGGATATCACTTGTGTCACTTGGGGTCAGCTGTCCTGGCTGTGTCCCCTCCCAGCTTCTTGTGCACCCCCAGCCTACTAGCTGACAGGGCAGTGTGAGGAGCAGAAAAGGCCTTGATGTCATCTAAGCACTGCTCAGCAATAACCAAAATATCTCTCATATTATTTATAACTGTTTTCAACACAAATCCAAAACACAGCCCCATACAAGCTGCTGTGGAGAAATTTAACTCTGTCCCAGCCAAAACCAGTACAAGATGCTAGAATACTATCTGGTCATTTGTACCTAACCATTTTATGACAAGAATGTAGGATTTATTTTACAAATAGCATTGATAATTTGCAGTGTTGAAATGTGCCAATGCAACATTATTCTTTTGAACTCGTGATCTTTATAGGACAATCACATTACTTTTGCCTCTAGTAGTAAGTGTACATCACAAATTAGGAGGCAAGTTATTTGTAATTTGAAAGAGGAATACTGAGCCTAAATTCTTCGTGAAAATTTGCAGAAAGTATAAAGGGACAAAGTGATTCAGCACAGTCCTCAAGAAAACATTGCCTTCCAGCTTGAAATATAAATACTGAATGAAGTTGAAACAACAACTGCGATTCAGACTTACTAGAACACTATTATAGAACAGTCACCCCTTATTTCCATGGGAGATAAATGCAATCAGCTGAGTGTAATAGACTGAGACATCCATCAACCCAGCCTACACCTAGAATCAATGATGAGTTTTACTTTTTCAGCACAGATACTCGTAGAACATAGTACCATTAAAAGAAATTGTCAACATTTTTCAGGATTGACAAAAAAAGCAGCAATTTTTCATGAATTTCTGCATGCTTTGGAGATTTTTTCCATGGAGCACATACAGCATCTTAAAATATTACTCTAATACCAAAACAGAAAAATTTTCATAATAGCTTTTTTCAGTCACAATGCTTGGAAATTTATTGAACTGCAGCACCCTGAGGCACTCAAGAGTAAATGATAACTGAGTTTGGAGAAGTCTAATGTTCCTCCTGTGAGGGATGAGCGTGGAGTTATGAAGAGGACACATTTATAGGCATGTCCTACAAAATATGTCTTTGGCAAAAGCAGGCTTCTGTGATATATGTTCTTTCTCAAATTGTATGATTGCCCTTAGCTCTTGTTTACATTTATGCTTTTCTGTTCCTTCTTTTTTTTTTCTTTAGCCAACACACAATGCAAATAAAGGTTGATATAAAAATACACAGTGAACTAGATCATGACATTGAAACAAGTATTGTATCATTAAACATATGAATGTTATTTTCTCCCTTCAGTGCGATCCTGTTCCTTCAGATACATGAGACATAATTGTAGATCCCACAGCTGAAAGCTGCTGTGTGGATGTGCACTCCTGTAAAGCTAGTACAGTGCTGTGCACACCCAGTTCTGTCCCCACAGAATGTGTCCACTCTGCTCTACACCTGCTTTCAGGGGAAAGAAGAATGGCAGAGCAAAGAAAACGAAAAGGGAAAGAGCAAGGGAAGGAGAAGACGAGCAGAAGGAAAGGGAAAGCAGCAGAAGGGCAACAGGAACAGAAATAGGAAGGAAAGGCAGAAGTGTCAGAGCCCTGCATGCATCCTAGTCCAGCTGGGATTTGGCTCCTGTGCTCAGGGCCAGTGATTATGCAGGTATCCAGCTCTGTGCAGACAGTCTCAATGGGAGCATGCCCCCTATTAATTTAGGAGCTGCTTGTAAACACAGGCTGGTCCCCTTGTCCTTGAGCCTGCAGCCCTGCCTGTGCCTGGTTACAGGTCCCACTAGGACTTTGACCGTGACTCACGGGCTTGACTTCCTGGCTTCATCTTGGACTTGCCCTGTTACCATGGCCTGCTGGCTGACCCCAGCCACCATCACAGACCTGTTCCCTTCACCTGGCTCAGGTAGCATGGGACACCACCCTTGTCCGTGCCCTACTGTGATGCTCATCTCCAAACTCCTCTCTCTCACAGACCACTGTCTGTCCTTGCTGCTCCCTCATTCCCAGTTTTAGTCCCTCCTCAATGCAGGCATAACTGATAGGCTTAAGGGTACAGAAAGGGAAAAAAATATTCAAAGTCATACAAGCCCGGTCAGCATACAGTATAATACAAAACTGTTAAATAGTGATGACATTGATACGGTTTGCAACACTTGCACTCAGAATTACAGTATTATCATAGCATCCTAGTGATGCCTGTCACTGGGCTACAAAAAAAGGAAAATAAGAACTGCATCATATTTTACTTATCTTAATCTTTCCCCTTCTAGATCAGAATAGTACACTGAATAAGGAGAAAAAAGGAGTGATTCAGAAATGAACATGTGGTTGATTTAAAATGCCAAGCACCATATGTATTAATAAAATATATATAGCTTTAGATATGACAACCTGTTACAATATAATAAGCACATAAAAATGAATTGTTGAACAGGTGCAGTGAAAGGAAACATCAATTAGAAAGTCAATTGGAAGGTCAAGATATCAATTAAATGGTTAATGAGCTATTTCTGGAAAAATCGAAGACAACTGCATTATACAGAATCTCTTCAGAATATGAGCTAGAAAATAGTTCACGAAGATGAAGAAGCAAAAGGTTGAGCATGTATGAATTATAAAAATCACAGTCAGTCATAGTATTAACTGTTTGCTTTTTATGTAAGCTGCAGCTTAACTGGCAACTATACTGTATCATAAATGTCAGCAATTAAAGACAGCTAGCCATTTCTGGTATATAACAGACAGAAAGATATAAAACTAACCCTAAAGCAATTAGTCCCTCTGTGGTGAGAATCCTAATATGGCATTAAGCCACATTACCTCCTATGCCTTCTTTCTCATGGTCTCCAGGATAGCAGATGTAACTGAGAAAAAGGAAAACCAACTTCTCTACTACAGTGCCAGGTAAAATCTCAAAACAGTTTTTGCTTTGCTTCTGTAAAACTTGCAGGTAATTGGTTGAACTTTTTGCACCAAAAACTGGAAAGAGTTCTGCTATCCATTCACCTAGATGGGATTTTCAGGCTGCAGCCTGCAACTCCCCAGTTGTGTTTAGTTAACTCTCCAAACACTTGTAACATATACTTGTTTCTTCTTGAAAACTATGATGGGATGATTAGTGACTCAAGGGAAACTTCATCAGAATAGGGCACGCTTTGTTCTATGAATTTTCAAGTACAGCAATATTCAATCAGACTAAGGTGGGCAAAGATTGCAGCTAGCACAGTATCTGCACTCTAGCAATATCCATAAAACTATGCCTTGGAAAAAGTAAGAATAGCACATTTCAGATGCTATCCCATAATATTTTCCTGGCTCACAGATATTTTCAGTTCATGCGATTTCCTGAGTGTGATGTGAATTACGCAGTAAACTGAAGTTAATCTCTCCTCCAAGTTCTTGTTCCATCTCTAATCAAATATATGTTAAACATTTTGCACTCACAGCTTCAATGTGCACATCCAATTTGTACAATGTACATCCAAAGACTTGCAGAAGTCTATCACCTTTTTCATGAGGAACCACATCATTTTGTTTTAAACCAGTTTCCATGTACTTTTCATTTAACAAACCCTGCTTGCTGCATGGAGGAGGCAGTGAGCAGTCTACTCTCTTTTGTTCATGATTCTGCAGACTTTTTCTATCCCTTTTAGTCCTAGTACCTGCAGCTGTAACCAAGATATTAGGTGCAGTCTGTACTTTTGATCATCCATGTTGCTTTTCTCTGAATCTTTTTTTCCAATTTTTACACATTCTTTTTTGAAATAAGCAACCAGAACTACTCACATAGTCTTCAAGCTGTGGCAAACCATGGATTTATGCAGTGGTATAAATCATATTCACTAATGTGTTCTTTGTTCCTTTTCTAATCTTTTCTAATATGTCACTTGTTTCTTTGACTACTGTCAAGCATTGATCTGTTCTTTCCATGAAGTATCTATCTTAACTTGAAGGCCTTTTTTCTGAGTAGTAATGATGCACTGAATCCATCACTTAATATGTGAAAGTATTATCATCACTGTTACGCCTCAGTCCGTGTTTGATGGCACTGAATTTCACCTGCCATATTACTGCCCAGTCTCTCAATTTTGTAAAGTTGTTCTGTTATTTTCACAGTCACCCCTTACTCTTTTTACATTCAGTAGCTTTACACTATCAGCAAACTTTCTCACCTCACTAGGTCAATCTTTTTTTCTGTCGTTTTTATGAATGAATATGTTAAAAGATACCAGAACACATACCATGGTGGCTTCTCACACTGCAAGAACTTATCCTTTATACTGTTAATTATTTATCCATACCAGACCTTTCTTTTTACTCCACAGATGCTGAAATTCCTTAAAAAACCCTTTTGGGAATCCAGGTAGCCTACAGCAACTTCCTTATATACTCCCTAACTCCTTCAAAACACTCAAAAGGAATTTAAAGTGAGACTTCTCTTTAAAACAAACTTATTCCTTTTCAGGTAGATATTTATCCCATGTTCAATAATTGGTTCCTTCACAGTAACGGTCAGTCCTTTGCCCAGTAGAGATGTCAGGCATACAGATCCATAGGCATCTCCCCAGAACATCTTTCTGAAGACTGGTAGCACGCTTCCCATCTCATAGTTCTCAAGTACCAAGGAAGCTTTACATGCCCTTGTTAGCAATTAAGTTGTTTCAGCCCTGTGCTAGAATTCTTAGGTGCATACCATCCTATCCCAGTGATCTACTGGTGTTTATAATATTTCTTCAATAGCATCAGCATTGGTATGACAACACATGTGTTAAGTCTATTTGTACTGCTACATCTTCACTGTTACTTGTCTTCGGTTGGTCTTTAGAGGTCTTTATCTAAGTCTGTATGTTCTAGTTGGTGAGCCAACAGAGCAGTCTCCCCTACGCTCCTGAAGGATCTTTTTTAAGTTTTAAGACCTTCTTTGATTCCAAGGCTCTGTTTTTGGAAAAAGCAAGCCTGCAGGTAGTTTCTTGCCATTACTCTATTAAGTCTCTTGAAATTTATCATACCAGATGTCTTATCTTTCACAGATTCACTCTTCTTTGATCTCTTAGAGCATCCTCTTCAGTTAATCTCTTCATGTTAAATATGGCACAATACTTACTTATTAGAATAATTCAACCTGGCAAGAGTTTAAGATCAAAATGTACACCAACGAATAGGACTCGTTGTCTAACTATAGGTATCTATAGGATCCACATTGCTAGCCTCTGTAGGCTCCCTTTTGTTGGAAACAAATACATACTTCAAAAGTGCAATTTATCTGACCAGTTTCAGATATTTCCTCATATGAATCAGATACAAATCATGATATAGAAGATAGTGTTTCTCTACACTATAAAGGAACTGCTACAGACTAAGGGTGGCAGTGCAGAAACATGTCACATCAAACCTTAGTGATTCTATGATTCTATGAGGCTATTGCACTTTGTTCATCACTAGCTAGGTTATTCACTGTATGTTACAGCACAAGCTACAGACTTGGCTCAATAAGGAGTTGGCTCTTTACTTTTACTGAAGACAAGACTAATAAGAAATAGTTTATTTTAGTGTTGACCTCACAGTTTCATTAGATAATTTCTTCTATTAATTTGGTAGGTTGATAATTTTAAGATACTGGTTTATTTACTGAATCCTAATTATGACTTTAATTTGATCACTGTAAAGTTGTGGCTAACCAGTTTAGTAAGTTAGTATAAGTTAGCTCACACATACATATGATCCTTTTAAAAGAAATCCAAACAAGGTATAAATAGCTAATTTTTATTCCATCAAATTGTACAGTGACTCAGAAAATCAGGATATGAAAACATCCAGTAAAAAACTCACAAGCCTTTTGACTCCGCTTGCAAACTAATACTCAAATAAAAGATCTTGGCATATGTTCTAGCCCACTTCACAGTGACAAACACAAAAATCCATCAAGAACCAACAGGGTTCATCAAAGTACAAAAAGTACAGTTGACTTCTGATTGCTGGGCAAAAAAGATTAACTCCTAAAATAATTAATCAAAAAACCATCAAAGTCTGTTACTCAGCCATTGGATCATCCATGATCCAACTATGGATGATTATGTATTTTAATGCTCTTACACTCATACTTTAGATTTGAGATCTTTGACTTTAATACCACTTTATCAATGACATTAATTAAATCTTGTGCTGATATGGTCTCCTCAGAAACACTTTTGTAGGAATACAAAAGTCCTCCATGACAAGTAAAAACAAGTAATATATTAAACACATCTGTATGATTTGTGTAGTTGAGAGACTTCATTTTACTGAGTCTCACCATGATTTAAATCCACAAATAGAAGGTTTTCTTAAATTCATTAGTTTTACTATGTCTACATGGTAGACAGATTCCTTTATTTGTTGTACAAATAAGAAGAGGCTTAAAATCAATTTTCTGTGCCTGAGGTTGCTTTTTGTTTTCTTTTTTGTTTGCACTGTTTATTTTACTAATTATTTTTACATATGTGTTATTAGGCAGCTTTTTTGAAGAGCAGAGAACAGATGGAAAGTTAGGTTCAGAAAAGAAACATTTTAACCATATAAAATATTACAACCATTATAAAAACTGCTTTAATCCACCATCTTTTTAAGAATTGTAATGGTACTGCTCTCTTGAAGGCAGAGTTTGCCTGGTGCCATATACCTTCAAAGTTAAGTAGTTTCAAAGGTAAAAAAATAAATACAAGTGTCTGCAGAGACTGATCTTCCCCGAGAGCTCAGTTGAATTTCAGAATTTTCTGTGGTAATGCTCCTGTCTGCCACATTCCTACATATTCAGTTCGCTCAAAGTCTGTCTTTCACACAATTTCACCTGACTTCACAGTTCTAATAGTTCTTATTCTCATCGACAAAACAGTTATTTTGTGGGCCAGGGGAAAGAAATGGAGAAAAGAGCCCAGTTGCTATACCAGGCTCTTTCACAGAACCACTGATATTCCACACAGATATTTTTACGTCCTAGAAAAGAGATAGTTGTATGAAATGGCTGTTGTTCCATGTATGTGCCATCTTTCACATCTGTCTGATGAGGAACCTTTTGTGTTCATCTCCGATAGCTGTTGAAAAAACCCAAATTTTCATGGGCTTTATCAGTTTCTAACAAAAGCCAGTAAACAACAGCAAAGTATTAGTACTAGTCCAATTTCTAGTACTAGGAAATGGCTGTTTTTCTAACAGGAGCTGTGAAGATACATATTCAACAACAGCCAGTTTCTGGCTTACTCTGCTCTTATTTTGTCCGCATTGTTTCTCTGATAAGGGAAAAAAAAAGCTAGAATGACAAGTTTGGGGTTTGTTTCATTGTTGTTTTTTTTTAATATTAAAAAGCAGAAAACTACATTACAAATCTAAAGAAATATTTGAAGGAAAATCACTGCAATACCACAGTACAGTTATTTCTGATCCATACAGTAGAAGCTGCCACTTTACTAAAAATGTTTGGACATTACCACCAACAGCAATAGTTTTCATGACAAGTCAATGAATCAAAATTTGCTAAGCTGCCACTTTCCTCTCAGAATTTAAGCTTGCAGTCATTTTTTTTCCTACATCTGAAGACAACCAGAAAACTCTGAACATGTGCAAACTGATGACAGAAGAAGAAAACAGAAACAGCTGAAAGTTACATACTGCTATTGGTTAGCAATATTTATACCATACAAAGGTAGAGAACTGCTCAACTTGTGGTAATTTGTGGTAATTTTTTAGGGGTATCATGAGCAGTTGGTAGATGGGACAGAACATCTTGATTTTACCCAAGCAGACCTTTAGATCAAAGAAAACTGAAATCTTGGGAGGCTTTTAAATTTAATCTAGGACAAGAAAACACTTCAGGATACTGGGATGTATGCAAAGTCTACATCTCAATATTCCCTTACTGCAAATGTGGGATCCCATTAGGTCACACCAACCCTGGTGATAGGTGGGATAAGAAGACATTACTAGTTATTGCACCTAAAGCACTGTGTACACTGAGGTCCTGTTACACTGGCTGCACTCTGATCACACTTCTGAATTCTTTTTATTTTCCTCTTAAGGGCTGATCACATAACTTTTCAAAAAGTAGGTTTAAATTCTGACATGGATCCCTAAATACATGACTACTGTGCCTGTGAAGTGAACAAATCTAGGAAGAGCACAGCTCAAAAAGTCCATCAAAATCCATACAATCACAGTTTGTATTTATAGAGTGTCATCTACAGCTTTTCACTGTGTAAAGCTTAGGATTTGTGAATGCCATATACTTCCTTCTTAAACTCCTCTACTTTCAAGTAAGTACTCTAGGAAAAAAGAAAGAGTGATTGTGACACATGCTTTACAGTTATATGGCAGCAACATTTTTATATATTAATGAAGCACATAAAAATAATTTAACAAAATACATTTAATAAAGTTATATCTAATAAACTAGTGAAGAATTGACAGAAAAGTGGTATGAATTGCAATTTCAGGAACAAAGAAAATATCTTCATTGCTCGTATTTTATTTTTTAACTATGTGAGTTTTTTAAGCAGATATTTTATAAGTAAGAATTACATGAAATAGAAAAATAAAAATTATAATATGCAAAAGGTATGTACCTAAGAAAATATGTTTAGTTAATCTTTGATGGATATAAATACACTTAGGTCTTAATAAATGAGTTATTTCTGTTGTACGCAACCCAGGAAAAGAAGTTAGACATTTAAAAAATGACACTGTAATATGACACAAAAAGGTCTTTGTATCCACAAATGAAAATATATTTGCAGAATGAAGTAACTAGTTGATATATAGTATTGAACTATTTCAGTTACATTACCTATGTGATGTTTTTTCACATTTTGAAGTAACGCATTTTGATGTTTATTAATTCACTTTTTTTGTACATAGATATTTTCAGTGACACTAGTTCAACAAATTATTTAGGACTTAATCATTTTGTCACTGGAAACAAAATTTCTTGAAGCTTTTAAAAGGATTCAATCCATAGTGTTTGTTAGGTCAATTGTCATTATGTTTCCAAGAGGTAAAGTATGAGACAAATAAGGACTTCATTTTTGTTTCTCATCAATGTAAAAGCTTCAAGTGTGCAATTCTCCTATTATCTCCCAACAGTTTTGCCATGCTTATTGTTGAATTCACACTGAAATGTGCCACAGAGGTTGAAAGACTCAGTGCATATATCATGAACATAACTGAAGTATGCTGAAGACTGCCATTCTGAGATATTAAATGCAGGTGCTAAAATGCACCTTGCAGTGTTTTCCTGCAAATAAATGCAAGCCTCATAACTACTGGTGATAAAACTAAGTCTCTCATAGCTGTGTACTTTTATAATATCAATGTACAGCATAATCCAAATCAGAAATCCTAGATAAATTAGCTCTAGACTTGTTTACTAGCGTGGTCTGATACTGATGTTCATTGTGGGCCTCTCACTAGGTATTTCAGCTAACTTTACATATCTACGAAACAGCATGACATAAGTATAAATCTGTTCTCTGGATTCACCAATGTGGAACCTTTTAAACAAAGTACTAATCACCTGTGGTTTACTAATCTGTCCCAGCATAGTCATTACTTCCTACAATTGTCTGTTTAACAGTTATCAGTCAGAACTCAACAGATACTCTTCTTAACTTTTATTGGGTATTTACCTTCCAGCACAATGCTCTGCATCAACAGAGTAGCTACTGAGCTGCTCTTTTAACTCACTTCAAGTTAGGCACTATACATGCAGTATCATTTTAAACCTTTTCTCATTTTGAAATAACAACTTACATATAGAAAACAATGGCACAAAGCTCACTAGATTAAAAAAACAGGTCATTGCCTGATCTCTGGTTAACCCCTCATCTTGCATATCAAGTTCAGGTGTTTATCACCTCTCAGAACATGGTCCACAACTGCTTACTCTTTGACCACTATCTTGAGGTGGCACCTACAGGTCCTTAGTGACATTATTATATCCAAATATTTAATATTGTATCAACAGCTGGATCCTTGAATTAGTGTCTTTTTTCCATTTAAATTAAATTTATTATTTCAACTTCCAAGATTTCTCCTTACCTCATCTTTTTTCTTAAATAACTACACAGAACTACAAAGAAGCAGAATTTTTGTAGATTGATTTTACATTTAATAATTCATAAATATTAGGTGAGCAATATATCAGTCATGTTATAACTTAAATAAATTTAAGCCACTTAAAAACATCAAATAAAATTACACTTATAAATCAAAAGCAGAAAGTAAGGTAACAGAGAGCTTATTGGGGTGAATAAGTCTGGAGATCTGTGTAATCTAGCAGGTGCAGAAAAGATTTGCCATTTCATTATCAGAAATGGTAGAATACTTAAGGTGGGATTACCTTTCAGAAGATCTAGATTTTCTGTGGTTCTGTAGATATACTTACTCACCCCCAAATAAACGCTCAGCTGTGCATGGCTCTTAAGCATCCTCAACTCACACTGAAGTCAAGGAACTTCATGTTCACAAGCCAGGAGCTCAGTATTTGCCTGAACAGCATTCTCATTGAGAGCTTAATAGAACCAATGTTATACCAAGTGTCTTAACATTTTCAACTAAGCATATTTCAGCAATAGTAATATGGTGTGGTTGACACACCTGAGGGATGGGATGCCATCCAGAGGGCCCTGAACAAGCTTGAGAAGTGGGCCCACTTGAACTTCATGAGATTCAACCAGGTCAAGTGCAAGGTCCTACACCTGGGTTGGGCAACATCCAGTATCAATACAGGCTGGCAGAGAAGGACTTGGGGGTACTGGTGGATTAAAAACTGGAGATGAGCCAGCAATATGCACTCTCAGCCCAGAAAGCCAACCGTATCCTGGGCTGCATAAAAACAAGGGTGGGCAGCAGGCCAAGGTAGGTGATTCTGCCCCTC
>VZTV01018363.1:0-37499 GCA_013400875.1 Anhinga rufa | reverse complement strand
TTTTTTTTTTTATTCTTGGCTGTTTGGTATGTTAACATGGGAGTGCTCAGTAGCACCTGGCCGTGGTCCTTGTGAAGTCAGAAAGCATGGGTGATATCCCAACATCACACATGAGGCAATTAAATCTCACCTGGGGTGGAGGGAAGGAGGAAAGGGAAAATCCAAGTAAGTCCCATGAGATTACTTGCCTGCAAACTTTTTTGTCTTGGCCTGATGGACTGGGCTGCCGTGTACGAACGTAGAAATGCAGATTCACCCAAAGCTCACCAGGATATTTCTGAACCTGAAGAAAAAGACAATAGAGTCATCTTAACTGTTCTAAAGCCTTTGGTGTGATCAGTAATTGAAGTGAATAATCTTCAAGTTCTGGAATTTGTACACAGAGCTGGGTGTGTGTTTTGGGAGAGGCAAGGTACGCATTGTCTGTCTTTCTCTTGTAGCAGCCTTGCACATGCGGTGTTATACGTAGCACCCGGAAACCTCAGTTAAGGACCATTGTTATACGCACCCTGGAAACCAAGTGACCTGAGGGCTTGTAATTCATGGGACTGTTACTGAGGCGGGTTTAAAAAAGAAAAGTGTAATTAAGTTTCTGACACTCTTGGGTATTTGGTTGTGTGATACAGCAACACAGAAAGTACTTGACAACTTAGTTTTCAATGTGAACTGCAGGAGAGGATAATGAAATCGGTCAGATGCATGTGTGGATGCCTCACTTCTGGTTGTCCCGAGTGTGTATATTTTAGTTCACAGTGTAATTATGTTTAAAGGCAATATGCTTAAGCATACGTGTTCTTTGACAGTCTGGCCCATCCTCTTGGGCTGGGCAAAAAGTACAGGGAGGAAATCTATCTGGGTCTCATTTGGAAGGTATGTGCTGCAGCACTTGGCTGCCTCTCCCCAACGCAGGCTGCATGGCATCTCCTGCTGCCCTGTGCTGCCTTCTGGCTGGTTTGCTTTTGCTTTGTCCCTTACTATGCACATCAAGTTTGTAATATCAAAATGCATTTTTAAAAGCTCAGTTTTAGCCCAATGTCTAGAAAAAAAAAATGGTCCCAGAAGTGGGACTAAATGGAAAAAGGATTTTTAAAGCATGGTGAATTCTGGTGTTATTTCAGTCTTTAGTCCCTCTCTGTCCTAGTTGTGAGAAGCTGTGAACCATGGAGAAAGTTGCGCTGTTGTGAATATAAGATTTAGAAGACAATGGGAGGTGCACAAAATACTTGCTTTTGGCTCTGTTGCTTATATTTTTTTTTATATTCTATATATACCTTGGAATATTTCTAGCTATTTTGTATATATATGTATAAAAGGAGTATTTCTTGCATCACAGTTTTTCTTTAAGTAAACATAGCAGTGTGACTTTATAGCAATGTGACTTTCACATCTACTTAGTGTGACTTAATGAACCCCTCCTCATGATGTAAGACCCACTTCATGCAATTTAAAGTGGACACAGGTGTTTTCCAGTAATTTGAATTTCTTAAAGAATAACTTTTCTTAAGAATGGATGAAATGAGTTAAGTGAGCATCTTTTTTCAGACCCAAGGTGAAAATTGCTTCATTATGAAATGGCCATTGTAAGCTATGACAGAGCTCTCTGCTTCAATGGCAGTGTGGGTTAATGTATCGGCTATTTTTTAACTCGGGAGATTCCTGGGGAACTAAACCAAAACTTCACGAATTAGCATGCTTTATGGTGCTGTGAGCTTGGTGACACAAAATCAGTACCTAAAACCTGATTCCTCCATAGCTGCAGATGTAGCCATCTTCCTCTGCAACCTGTTTGGTTAAGATTCACCCTGCTATGACATGTTTTATATCTTCAACTAAGTCTTGCGCCTATAAAGTCCTTGTTCATGACTACCTAATGCAGGGAGAGAGGCTGTGTGTGTCTGTCTCTCCGTTGGCAAATACATCTCCTAAGTCAACTTCTTAAACGGTTATTGGAAAAGGTCCCGAGGTTGTCATCGTCCTTGTGTCAGTCCACTGCACTCTAATTTCTTGCAGGAATGAGGCAGGTGATGCAATCACACAGGGATTGCTCTCTGCCAGTTGTTGCTTGCTTTGCTGATGGGATTATCTAACCACTTTTTTTTCCCCTTGCTATTAAATTGGACTTTCTGATGTCAGTTGGTGACCCAGGTCCTGCAAGCCTGTGTTTTAACTGCGTATAAACAATAAAAGTAATTTAATGAAGGTCCGAGGTGTCAGTGTCTCTTTTATCCTTGCCTGTTGTTCAGTTTGGGTCTTGGGGGCTCTTGGCTCAAGAGGATGCCGTCACGCGTTGCCCATGTGCAGCAAGGGACAAAGCCATCTGGAGAGGGTGGCTGCCCCCGTGGCTGAGCCCCTTCCTCCCTCCTTCCCCTTGGAGGTGGTGCCAGGATAAAACTGCTGCATCTAGTTTTGCTTATTACTTGGTACTTTCTGTGCTTATTAAAATATAGTGTTTCCCTTCTGAGTTTTACTGCCTAAATGTATAATATTACCCTAGCTTTTGCTTAACAAGTCTTAAAGGCTGTAAACTTTTTATAAAGATTAAAACCCCGGGCTGTGTTGAAGCTGAAGCATGTGAATAGCACCTTCCTTTTTAGCAGATATGTGTTTCAAATCCTCTTGGATTTTATTTATCCTAATGCTGTGGTGTCAGTTTGGCAAAGAAGGAGGAAGCTGGACTTTTTTTGTGCTTTTTGGGCTCAGGTACCTTTAGCAGGGTTTCCCCTTCCTGTGGGAAGGACCTAGCTTGGCTCCCAAACCTTGGGGTGATCTTGGCGGACTGGGAGTTGGATTGCCTTTTTTTTTTTTCCTCTTCTTTTTTCCTTCATATCTGTAACTGTGAAACTGAGTTGGGAGGACCCCCAAGTAAGCCTTTACATAGCTGGTCTTCATGTGCTTTACTAAAACTGAGGGATAACGGAGAAACTCTTAAAAGCTTTTGAGACATGAACAACTCATTTGGTCCAGCCCTAGGCAAGAGATACAGACATAAAAATCATAATTTTATGGCTTGGTAAGGTCAACATATAAAGTAGGGTCTCCAAAATGAGCAGCACGAGGCAGTCCTGAATGGGATTACAGCAGTATGAGCTGATGTAGTAACAGCTGTACCATCCAGTCTCTCACTTGGGCAGAATGATGAGCATCCCAGAAGTGCTGTTAAATGTCCTTTTACTGGTTTGGTTAAAACTCTTGTAGCTGTAATAGAGTGGCAAAAACACTTCAAAAGTGAACAAGCGCTTTCTGGCAATAAAATCTCTAAGCAGGCCTGTCCCTTTCCAAGGGCATAGACTGCACACTTGCTAAAGGGTAGGAGCCTTTGAGGCGTATTAAATTAGGCTGTCAAGAAAAGACTGCAAAATAGTTTGTTACCCCAGGAAAAATCTTCCTTTAAACGTTTTGGGCTGCTATTCTTTCTTGCAAAGAGAACCTTGAATTGCAGAAACATTGGTGGGAAGGGGTTGCAGGAGCGCTCTTGTCCAGCCTCCTGTGCAGAAGGGATTGATCAACATTCCCCCTGGTTTGGGGGGCTGGACCCAGCTTTGGGCCCCCCATCTGCAGCCATGCCAGCCCTGGAAGAGGGGGATAGTGCTGCTTTCAATCCGCTGCCCACACGGTGCTATTGAGTAACATAAACCAACAAATCTGCAGTGGATATGGTGTCCTCCTCTAGTCAACCCTACCCCATGCCACCCTAGGTCATGATATTAGTTTGTAAGGCTAAGCCTTGCTGTCAAAGGATGTGACATTTAACAGTCCATGTTGCAAAAGCCATCATCTGTGTTTGGACATCCTCAAATGCCAGCGGGAGAATCCAAGGTCACCCATTAGGCTCACATTTGTGCTTGCATGTGCCTGGCTGTGTAGCCCTCCATACTGGAGGGGCTTCCCCCCACCACTTTTGCATATCACAAACTGTCGCAGTCCTGCGGACCCCCCCGAGCTACTGGTTTTTATATTGTGATAAGCCACAGCAGTTTAATTCTCTTGTGGAAAGCATTGTTTTAAGTGTGTTTAGGCTGAAGGAGCATTTATAACTGTTTGATGTGGTCTGATTACGAATATAATGTGTTGAAAACAGATTACTTCTTTTTTCAAACACACAACACATGGTGTCGAAGGTGGAAAGTTTTTTCTTTGGTCCCGCCCCAGCATATAAGGGAAAAACTTAATCTGATGCTTGTCATGACTCTGCAGGTTAACTTTAGGTAGCTGTTTAGAGGTTTCCTTCTCACGAGCTTATTTTAAAAGAGCCTTCAGGGGGAAAACTGGATGCTGCTTCATGAAACCGCAGTCATGAACCATCAAAACAAAACAAATGGTAAATGAAGCACCAGTTGTTTTACTAAATTTGGGTTTTGAAGTGGATACTTGCTGCATATGAATCTGCTTCTGTCAAACTAACTGTTCTGTGTATCTGCCCATTTTCCTCACTATATCCATCTTGGTTTGCTGGTCCACTTGCACAGAGAAAGTAGTGCTTGTCTAACTAGTGTAGGGCAGCGTATAATGGTAACCGTTTTCTACATATTATGAAATTTATTATCCAAAAGTATGCATTTTTGCAACAGATTAGGATGAGAAAATAAGCAGAGAGAGATGTACGTCTTAAGGTATTCACCTTGTGAAAGATGGCAGCTGATGCAGATGGGCTGGAGCATGTTGGCAGAAGTGGGACAGGACATTGGCCCCAGAGGCAGCTGAGGCTTTAACGCAATATTGCTGTGATTTATGGAAGAGTAAATCCAACGTGAATTCTTCAAGACCTGTGAATTTGTGCAGGTATGATTACTAGCAGAGTTGGATTTGCTCTGCTGAATCTAATACCTGCCTGAAGAATAGGAAAATAGTCCTGTGAAGCTTTGGTACTGCCAAGATAGTTAAGATGTACGAACTCGGTGTATTTTATCACTTGGCGGGGGGGGGGAATCTGATTTTTCTATAAGAGGGAGAGATTTCTGCAAAAGCCAGTGTATCAGTAGATTCAGCAGAAAAAAGTTGGTAGGTAACTCAAAACACTGGCAATGCTTGTGATTGCTAGAGCTGTTTTAATTGTATAAAAATACTTTGAACGCAATCCCTGATCTTCAGGTAGTTTTGAAAGGGAGCAGGCTTCTGTGGGAAGAGAGCTCTCCTGTGCTGCCTGAGCAGACTGAAGGACAGGAGAAATGGTCATTCTCTGGAAAAATATTCTTGTGATTCACTCAAATTCTGTAAACTGATGTGTTTAGGGTTTATACTCTCTAAAATCCAGTGTGGAAACACCTGGTTTTAGTTTTTAAAGGAGCTTGTGGCATACACTACTCTGTCATGACATTTTCCATTACTTTAGGCAAGAGTGTTTAAGATGTTTGTTTAACAGATGTACTACTGTGGATTTTTTCCAGTTTCTAAAATTACAAATATCCCATTTTCTAGTAGGAGAGGATGTGTTTCCAGGTGTAAACTGATTACACTCTACCTTTTGCCTTATAGTACAATAATGTCTATGTATTCTTTTTCCAAGGAAAACCTAGAGCTTAAAAGTAGTAGGGAAAGAGTTACAAGTACAAATTGCTGCTGCTCTGTTGAATATTCCCACCCTGCACACATGGATGGATTTATGTCCACTCTTGTAATTATGATCTGGTCCCTAAAATCTGGCTTAAGCTATGCATTACACTTAATTGTACGCTTTTTTGCCTATAAACATCTGAAATAAGTCAACATTAGACTTTGCACACAATTTGAGAGAACTCTCCAAAAACTGAGACTCGATGCTGACAGCAGGAATCAATTATGAAACCTAATACGAGATTAAAAGGTTCCTGAGTATATTTGTAATTGAATTGTACAAAATGCCTGATTTGTGCACTGTCCAGTGCACAAGAGACCGCAAGCCCAAATGAGGCAAATTATAATTCAATTATATAAATGCTTCCAGAGCAGTTCAAATCACATCTTTAAGGCTGCTTAATGTGGAGAAAATGCTTTTTCTTTTTTCTTTTAAGATATAAAAATAAGCCCTTATCTGAAGGGTGTCCTCTGTACCACTTCTGGCAGCAAAACGTCGTGGAGTATATAACCGTGCCAGCTACAGTGATGTTGTTAGTCTCTAAAAGAGAAAGAAAGTAGAAGGCTTGTAGAGAAACGAGAGAAAATTATGATCATTTGTAGTGGTGAAAAACAGTCCGCTGTGGAGCTATCTTGCAAGCTCGTCTCAAGTTTTACCATATTCATGAGGCATTTATGAATTCAGTCCCTTCACAGAGGTTGTCACCAATGAAGTCCAGGCTGACTTAAATTTAATTCAATCCAACTTGTGCTTAGCTTGGGATTTCTTTGTTTCCTCTCTTATAATCTTTCATGGTTTTTTAACTTGTAAAATAAACTCCCAAGCATACATTGATTTATTTTTATTTATCATGAGTGTTATAATGTTTAATTAACCCTCTGAGCTCCTTTGTTTAGTTGCATGAGAAATTTAGTCCTTGTTAGAAATGCATGTCTAAGCCTTACAATAGCAAAAAGAGTTCTAATTTTGAAAATAAATAAGAACCCAAAATGTCAGAAGATTTGTGAAATGTGAAGGTTTAAAGTCACTTCTGACTTTTTTTTTCTTCTTCTTCCTGTGGAAGGTGATATTAGAGTTGAATATTACCACCCCCAGCAAACAATCAAGGGTAAAGCTGTATTCAAGGAGTTGCAGAGAAGTGATGGATAAGGTGTCAAATAAATTAGGCTGGTGACTTGCAGGAGTCCTGGAGGCTTAGTTGGGATTGGAAAGCTTGGAAACTACAGGAGAAATAGGAGTTCGGTTGCTTGCTTGATATAGTTCCAACGCTAATTCTCAAGAGTTCTAATAAAAAAAAAACAACCCAACCTATTAATTTTTTTTTTCCCTGGTGGGACAGATGAGCGTAACGTGGCATTAGACTCCTGCAGAGCCAGCAACAGAAATAACTCTGGCGACAGAGTCGGGTTGTGCTTTCTTGGCCAGACTTCTCAGCTGCTTGGGCATCACTGTTAAGTCCCTAAAAAAGCCCAATATAAACTAAAAAAAATTAGACACCTTGAAGAACTTAGGGGTTGGGAGGGATATGGCTGTTGGGCATGCTGGCAGGCTGTAGCCACTCAATAAATACCACAGGAAATTGCTTAATGAGAGCAGATATAAGAATATCTCTGCCTCTAAAAAATTTTTGGCTTGGCTGCTCCCGGATAATGTGAATTAGGCTGTGCTTTGTGGGGCCCAGAGGGCAAACCTGGCATGACTTTGCTGCTTGCATTAGGAAATAATTGCTGCACAGATAAGGAAGGGCAAGGTTGCCTATTAATTTTAACTGTAAGCAGTGAATGGGCTTGCTGGTTACTTCAATATATCCTACGGAAAAGCCACGGTTCCTCCTTCAGTAGTAACATAAAAACAAATTTGTGCAATGGTTTGTCATGTCTCACCTTGCCCAGAGAAGCTCTGGCTTGGGATGCTCCTGATGCCCTCCTGGTTCAGGGGGCACCTTGTTCAGGATGACCAGGATTGACCCAGGTGAAGAACACTGATATGAAAAGCTCTATTTCTATACATCAAATTGCTGTGTAAACAAATTGGGTTCAGAAATAAGTCATATGTTTAGATATTTAGCACAAATCTTCAGTGTTATCCAACAGAGTAGTGATGAATGCAAGCACTCACATTAACTCTTGTGCAAGTCTTGCATAGGTATCACTTACCCAGCAGGTTTATATGGCTCTGTCACCTGCGGTCTATAAATATTTTCATTAAAAAACCTCTTCCGTGTAATTATGTTGAATTTTTAGATGTGATGATATAAATAGTATTTCACGGATGTGTTCAGAAGAGCATGCCAGACTTGCTTGTCTCAGAGTTGGGAGACTTGTACCAGGGATGAGTTGAACTTAGTGCATCTAAGGCAAATATCCTTATGTCTGATAGTTCTGGTGTTTGTGGTAGGCATTTCTCAACATTAAACATCTTGCTCATTTTGGTTTCTTCTTTGAGAATTCTGAAGTCTGAAAGACCGTGTGATGAATTGCCAAAGTTCACATTTTAAATTACATTCCTTCTGGGCTATATAAGAAATAAATGAGCATCATGCTGCTTGTGTATTTCTTATTCACTTTATTATGTTCTGGTTTCAAAAGAAGTGGAATTTTTTTAAACTCATGAAATGAAATATGTTCTTTTGCCAAAATAATTCGTGTTCAGATGTAGTGGAGAGTGAATATGCTCACGGATGAGGTTTGTATATTGTGCAGCTCTGGGTTTCCAGTACAACCATTTGGAAAGGCTAATGGAGCTGTTAAAACCCAGTGACTCATCATTCCCTGACTTGAGTTCACAATGCCATCCACGGAAGCTGTTTTAAAGAGTGAATTAAGATCCACCCATATGCTCCTATAATTATCATTTCTCTTAAATCCTTTCTGGCTGGATTCTGTTCCTTCTGCATGAGCAGTTTCTTCTTCAGGCTGTGCCTCCAGCTCCATGCCCATCTTCTTCCTGGGAACAGCCGCATGAATCGCAGTGGCTTTTGCAAAGCTTACTGGCTCTCCTCTGACTCGTGGCTCATCTGCCTTCCCCTTGTTCCTCAAGGTGAAATGCAGCAGGGCAGATGACCCCAGGTCTCTGACTGTGGGGATTTGCTGTCCTTTCTCCCTTTCCCATGGATCACGTCGGCAGAAGCAGGGTTTCAGCTTGGTGGCCATGAGCTCCATGGAGCTCTGCATCTAGCCCTGAGTGACTCTGGCATGGGAATGAGAGAAGGGAGAAGTTTTAGGAGACTGACTTTGTCCGTAAGCCATGCATGGTTGAGGTGGCTCAGACCCCAGGCTGTCCTGGTTCAAATTCTTCCCCTGGCCCAGATGAAGAGTATTGCTCTTCTGACCTTAGTCCATGGCTGCTGGCTTTCCTACGCCTACTGTAAGTGTCTTCCTTGTCTTAAAAACCCTTGCTCTGAAATGAGTCTGCCGTCCCTCTTCTCCATATGCATATGGGCCATATGGCTGAGTTCCTGTAGGTCTATTAGCTTTGTTGGCAGTGTGGCCGTTAGTAGAAACTGGATTTTCTGCCAATATATTTGAGGCCAACTGAGCCATTAATGGTTATGCGACTTGATGGCATCTTGCCTGCCTTCCCTGCAACCTTGCAGACATGATCTATTAAGCGTGGTTTCTAATGTGCTTGTAAGTCGTTTGTGCCAAAGCTGGATGGTTGGGAGGTTGCTTATCATGATAACAGCCCCAAGTGAGATGGGGAAGCATTGCTATGCCAGAACTCATGAGGATTTGTTTCAGTGCAGGGAAGGGGACGATTCCCCTTGGTAATAAAGGGCAAAGTGAAGACCCTGCCCAATGGCATAGCTGGCAGCGAGAGCCTGCGAGCTGCTGGTCTCTAGCCTTGTGTTTCTTCCAACCTACGCTTGTAGGTGAGTGGTGGGAAGACCATTAGGAGTTGAGTTTATTATTGCATCCCATGCAATACTGAAAGCACCAGCGTGTTTAAAGTGACCTAAAGATACACTTTCTAGATGTATTAAGTTTTGTGGTCAGGCTGAAGGAGTTGCTTTGTTTTTCTTGAATGTATTTTAACAACAAACCAGGGGAATTTGGTGTATCTACCAGCAGCACATCTGCAGAGCACAGAAGCTGCTCTAAAACGCCGGTGGGCGGTTTGCTGCAAAACTTCTCTTTAGGAGCGTGTTAAGATCCGTCACGAGCTGAGCGCTCAACCCTGTTCTCCACATAAACGTTTCATGGTACAGTAGGGAAATTATAAGCTCCTTTTGGTCTCAAAAAACTTGCTTCCAAAGTGCTCTTCTGTTACCCTTGGCCCAGCCTTCCTCAGAAATACCCCAATAATAAAAACAAGATTGTTATTTCTTAGAGCTTAGTTTCTTTCTGCTTTCTTGAAGTCCTTGTCTTCTGCTTGTGGTATGCTGTAAGCAGGCAACAGACTGAATAAATCCACTAAGAATTGAGAAGTTTTCTTGTTTCTTATCCTTTTAAAAGCTGCTCTCCCTTCCCTTTCTGTGCTTATTCCTATCCCACTTAAACTATTTATGAGGATAAGTGCAAATTCATAGCTTCTGTTTGCTCAGCTTGAATCTGTTCTTTTTATGAACAGTATTATATGTTTCCTCAGCTCTACTGAACTGAACGTCTTTAATCATCAATAAAGCTCCCACCGTAGTATGCCATGAATGCATCATTTTAACTCCTTGCTATAGGAACTTCATTTATTGTTTACTTTTTTAGCCTGAAATTAAGGCTTTTGCTAGCTCCCTTTCTTGACTGTTTAATTAAAAAAAAAAAAAAAAAACCAAAAAGCAAAAGCCAAACAAACCAAAAGAAATAATAAAACTATGAATGAGTTAATTTAGGAAATGGCCCCAAAATACCTTTTGGCAAACTCTTCCAGGAATGGGCAGCTTGCCATGCTTGTCTTTGGAGATGCAGGAAGTTTAATCCTCTAGAGCTGATCAAATTTGCAAAGCTTTGAGCTTTTAGTAGCTTGGTTTTGTGGTAAATAACTGGGTTGAAACAACCTGTGTGTCACCTCGGCCCCTTTTTGGGGTAAAAGGGAGAAAACTTACTCAATACAGAACAAGCGCTGCTGTTCTTGGCTGTCCCAGCTCTATGTTGTAGGGTTGGGGTGTTCTTTGGTGGTGGGCTTTTTGTTGTGTTTTGTTGGTTTTTTTTACACCTATTTCTTGAAATTTAACTTGTAACATGTATGGAGGTCTGGGTTAGTGTAACATGGCAGTTAGCAGAGGTTAAGCCGGGTGACCGTGGATGCAATGGAGAGGTGGGGGCACAGGGCATGGATGCACACTGCATTGGGGTCAGCCCTTGTGCAAGGGACTTGAGGCCTGGGAAGGGGAGGTGGTGATGGTGGGTGGGCTTGGTTATTTTTTTTCCCCAAGAAACCTGCACTGTGTAGGCTGAGCTTGTAGAGAGCTGGGTGTTTTGGGGAGCTGAGGGCTTGGGTAAGGAGTCAAGGTTGAGCACAGTGGGGTTTGCTCCAGATTTGCTTCTGCATGCAGGAGTGGTGGTTTTCATTTAAATAAAGCACTCACCAATTCTAATTTTTTTAACATACGTACTTTTTGTGTGTGTGTATGTATATATCCATAGAAATATAGCAGATCACCCGTTCTCAGTGCTGGATCTCCAAAATCTTTCCCACTGTGTCTTCTGGCATTTCAGGGCAGGAAAGACCGCAAGTACACTATTGTGCCTTTTCTTTAGAGCAAGCTGTTGAATGCTGACTTCAGCTGTGATTTTCCTCCAAAAATTAATTAATTCTTTTCTTTAAAAAAGGTAGTTATGTGAAAGTGAGCAACAGTTCCTCCCAGAGCCCTGTCTGTAGCAGGGTAAGAGGATGTGTAAGAAAATGAAGTAAACCAGACCCTGACCTGCTTCTTTTTATCTGGTTGCCGTCAACTCAACTGATCTTGATTGTCGACTTCTGCGTTCCTGCAGTTTACTTGTTTATCTGAGCACAAGCCAAATCAAACAGCCGCAGAATGTGCCTTTAATCTCCAGCGATAAAGAATACCTTGGAGAGGAAATTACATTGTAATGTTGGGAGAAGAGGAATAACTGGGGAGAAATGCTTCTGAAAGCATTGCTCTGCTTTCCTTAGAAACTTTTTTTTCCATCACAGTTTTCTCACAGTTCTCCTGAAAAGGGCTGGCTGGAGCGGGGAAAGGGGAGCTGTGGGGAATGGCAGGTTCCTGCTTGCCATTTTGAAAAGAAATTGCAAAATATCAATTAGGAAGATAAAATTGGCGGGGGGGAATTAAGAGTTGTTATCTTGAAACATTAGTTTCTTTCCTAAATGCTGTGTTGACTTCGCTGTGATAGTGCCTTTCTGTTTTTAATAAGAATTTTTAACTTTGTCCTTACTTGATGCAGTATGCATTAATTATCTTTAAAAAAAATTATTTTCTCTTTCTCCATATTTCAAAATATGGGCTGGTGGTTAATTACTTCGAGTTTTTCTGGCCTATTTGAGTCTCTGGACTTAGCCCTCAGATAGTCAGGGCTTTGAGAAGGATCATATTTCATTATGTGTGGACTATCTAGCCCAGAGGTTTCCTCTCTCCCAGTTGGAAATGCTGATGCCCATATGTTCAGAAATATTCTGCTTTTTAAGTAAAAATAGTTGTGAATAAATTTTCCCATGCGGTTTTTTTCTTCTTTCAACCAATGAGTTGCCTAAAACATGGATTGTTTTCTTATTTTCTAGCACTCATAACTCCGACTTAACATTACTTAAAGTTTTACAAGGAAAACTGCCTTCGGGCTCAGACAATGCATGGAAAACTTTAGACCTTTGCAAAATTTGTTTAATAAAGCTATTTGTAACTGAAAAGGAGATTAAATTGGAAATGCCATCCAGCCCTAATGCTCTCTGCTGTAACCTATGCCCGCACACATACAATAGCTTATATCTTTACCATAACCTCTTGCCTTACTGAGGTAAGTAAGCCACCGAGTGGCTTATCTCGGTGTGAAATTCCTACTTAAATATTTTCAGTGAACGAGTTTAAATAAACTGATGGATAATTGCTTTCTATAGCTCCTTATAGCATTTGGCACTTCTAGACTTTGCAGAGTTTTTATGAGGCGTTCTGGTCTCATTCTTTAAATTGGTAACCTGAGAAGAAAGCTGGTATATGGTTATTTAAGTGGAATCAGAGCATTTTAATTTTTGGCTGTGACGGGGACTGGCAGAGATACAGAATGCAGTGGAGGATGGATGCCGCATTGAGCGATGTGGATCCGCCTCTGAAGAGGCATCTCTGAGACATTGCTGAGCCCATGGCTGCTGAGTTGGCTTCAGGGTTTGCGTTTCTGGAGAGGACTTAAAAACAGGGAGGCATCTTACTTGGCATCAAGCGCTATTGACGTCCTCTAAAAAAGGGTTTCTCTGGATTGGGTAAAGCAATTACAAAATTCTCTCTTTTGCCAGTCTCTCCTCCTCTGTATGTCAGCCTGGTGCTGGTGTTGGTAGCGTGTGTCCCATTTCTGACTTGTTGCTGGGTTTAGTGTCTGATTTTTTTCAGTGTTTTTGGTTTCAATCTTGTACAAGCCTATTGACGTGTTAACCTGGTCTTTCAGGTTCATAAATAGCCTGGAAATCTGAGGAAAGTAGCTGTTCCCTAAAGAAAATCCTCATATTATGTTTCCAAGTGTGCTGTGAACCAAAGCTGGTCTTGGAAATGTACCATAAAACATAGCTCTAGTTACTCTAATCCCTGGTTTAGGATGGGGTGGAAACTGGTTTCCTGTGCTGTACTGGGCGGTACTTTCACTGGGGAGCTTATTTGATGGCAAGGAACATAGTTTGGTATTTCGAACTTGTCCAGCTGATTTTGATTGTGATATTTTGCCCTCCCTGGGAGTTTGAGGCATGGAGATGGAGCTGGATATCACAGCCCCAGAATTCTGTAAAATGTTACCCTCCTCTTGTTGCTTTTGAGTAATAAATTCCCACAGTGACTTATGCATTTCATCTCCTCTGACTCCCCAAAAAGAAAGAGTTACGTGTTTAGTGGTATTTTGTAGCCAAGAAAGGGAAGGAAATGCACAGGTTTCCTAATTTGTTGCCATTGGTATATTTTTGTTGAGTTTTTGGAGGGTTGGAAAAGAATATGCAATTGTCCTCTTTAATCTAGATCTTGTGACACATCGCAGATTAAATACCATGACTCAACGCTTAATGTTGCTTGAACATGACAGTTTCAGCCATAAGAAATCAATCATCTTGCAATATAGCCTTGCAGCACATAAAATGCCCTAGCAATTACATTCACGTGCATCGCTTGGACTCATATACTTTAAAACGTTGCTATTCCTGTGCTCTGTTGGAAATGGAGACATCAGAAAGGAGGAACTGGTTCCATCAAGTACTTTGCTGTTAACACAGAAAATGTACTAATACTTGATTAAGTACAAAGTGCCTTGTGTCTGGCTTCAGGATGTGCATTTGGCTCTTGAGTAGATTTTAATTTTTTGAGCCTGAAACTGGAAGTGGAACAAGTAGCCCAAACTAGGAAGAGGTACAACTAAACTGTTTTGAGGGAAGTAGTGAAAAAGACAAAAATCTTGCAAAATTACCTTCATCAGTAAGGGCATGAAATATGTCATTTGGGGTACTTGGAATCCTGAGTGAACTGTCCGTGTTGGACTTCTGTAAATGATTTCTTTAATCCATGGTTGAGAGAGCTGATAGTAAACACGCAGGCAAATAAAAATAGAAAAAGGTTTCTACTTACACAAGAATAGTTGCAGATTATGAAGACAAAGCCAGGTGCAAAGTTTGTTCTCTCAGTCTTTTGACTTTTTTTTTTGGCAGTAGTGAGACCAAAAGTATAGTATTGATAGCTCAGAGTGAACAGGGAAGAAGCAGATGCTGAGCAGGTAGCTCATTAAAGGTAATTCACCTTCCATCTCTGAACTGGCACCATCAGTAAAGTTTCTACGATGCCTTCTGAGATGGATAGAGAATTGCAATTAAAACCTGGGGCTGGGCTCTCATTTTACATGCTGAGAGAGAGGGATTGTGTCCCTACTTGAAAAATACCAAATACAGGAAAGCTTCTTGTGTTCTAGTTCATGAATTAATACTTGATTGAGTTAGTACCTTAAGGTCTGTTTGGATTTATGTCTCATGCCCTGTTGGTTTAAAAGGCTATTTAAAAGTATATGGGTTCAGACAACGTTATTCCTGCATTGCTGCTGTGTTTCATAAAGAAATTTCTCTTGTTGAGGAACTTAAAATTTAATAGCTTAAGGAAGCAAGAAGTTTTAAACTGGACAACTGTGTTTCTGTCCAAATCTGAAATTATGGTTTACAATTTGATAAGCACAACTGCTGCTGAGCTGAAATCCCTGTGTCCCTCGACAGCTCTTTTTTAATTTTTTTTTTTTTTCCTTCCCTTGCCAATGTCACTTTGACCCAACTATTTCTTCTATTTGGGGGATTAGTCATTGCTTCCTTCTGTTTTTAATCAACCTAATTTATTTTTTTTTTAAAAGAAGAAAATTAAAGAAAAGCTGAGCCTTGTACCACTCAATTTGTTGATCGCGAATGTGACGTATGGTTTGATGTAGATACTAGCTGTTGTTGCTAGTTGTCTCTGCAGTAGTGCTTTTGATGTTAAAATATGCCAGTTTTTCTGTGTGATTGCAAGCACTTTTCAAACTAACCAAAAATGTCATTGCCCCCCAACTCCTCTGCCTCGTGGCGATCAGGGCTGAATCAGACTTTCGTAGCAGGCGGAAACTCTTTGATTTGGCAGAGCTTAAAAGAGAGCGAACATCCAGCTCAACACTGGTGGTGGAGACTTGTGCTGTAATCAGGACCATAAAAGAGCTTTCTTAATCACTTAGCTGGATGTTTGCCATATAAATATTTTGGCGTAATACATGCTGAATTCCAAGATGGTGGCAATGACATCAGTTACAGAGGCGCTGAGTTGCTTGGGAGTCACAAGCAGTGGGCTCTTGCTGCTTTTACATCTCTCTACTCAGGGTCAGAGTTGTAAAATCACTTTGGGTGACCAGAAGAGCTCAAGATCTCAAGAGGGTGCTCTACCTGGCCAGCTCAGTCAGCTTAAATACATTGCACTTCGTGTTGGTCATTACCAAGACAGCCTAATTACTGCATTTATGATGGCTAAAGTCTGCTGAAGAAAATAGCAGATGCCAAACCCATCCTCAGTTGCTGGGCTCACTCGCCCTCACCAGAGTGACTCTGCCAGAAAAGATAAAACCATGTGGATAAAACCCTATAGGTCTGCGTTTAGCAACCACGGTGTCAAGAGTCCAGCTAGTGCCTTGACAGTACTGATCAGGGCTGCTTAATAACAAATTACTTCCATAGAGTTAATTAGTGCTGTGCTTGCACAGACTTCGTTGAGTGGAGAATTTCTTGCCCCCTGCTCACAGGGAGCAGCATGGGCTCTGTGTGATTCCTGAGTTATGGGCTTGTTTGATCACGTATCGGTAATGTGTTATGCAGGTTTATGTTTTGCAGGGGAGAGGCAATATCTTTGCATTACTCTAGCAGATATGCTTCTGAAAGACAGATGTGTTTTTGAGCATGAGTGCTTCAGTCCTACAGAGACTTCGCCTCAGAGACGTACTCAGATGATCACCCCCACGGCCATGCTGCTGCTTGTATGACAACCTCTTTACTTGACTGGCTGAATATCATGAGTCCTTTTTTTTTTTTCCTCGCAACCTTAACATTTTTGGTGTTGAACAGTCAGTGCTCTGGGTGGCTGTAAAGTGCCGTTTCTCTTCTGTCACAGCAGTACAATAACACATCCTGTAAAGCGCTGAGTGAAAGGTGTGAGGCTTATTGGAAATGCAGCTCTGCCAGCTGTAATGCTGAAGGAAAGAGCCGGAGTGGGGTTGGTTTTGATTCAAGTTAGCAGCTAGCTGTCAAGCTAGTAGAGCCTCTGTCTTTTTGGTGCTGGAAATTCCCCTGGCACATCATCGAATTGCTGAAAAAGGTATCGGGGACAAGCAGGTTTCCCAGGTGATGTGGAGGTGTAGCAAGGAAATTCTTGAAGAGAAAAAGGATATCAGGGAGAGGTGACTATGCAATTTTTTTTCTTCTTTTTTTAAAGAAGGTGATAAGCACCCCCCGCCAACTAAAGAAACCAACAACAATAACAAAAACAAACAAACAAAAAACCCCGACAAAAACCAAAAAACCCGCACAACACACCCCTATGGCTTTCATAGATGTTACTCTGTCTCTGTGCAGTATGATGTTTTGAGCAAGGATAAAACTCGCCGCAGTAGCAGACATAGTCTCAAACAAAAAGATTCTTCTACCGCAAACAACAAAAGTGAGTATTAGTGCACGTTGACCGGGAGGGTGGCTGGACTCTGCAGAGCAGCGTGAGATGGAGAGAGGAGAACAAATGGCTACGGGGGAAGAATAAATTGCAGTTGTTTACAGCTCACATCTGAGTCAGCCACAAGCTGAAAGGTCAGCTTTCCTCAGAGGAAGATGATGCTTGTTGCTGGCATCCCATTTCAGGCCTGAGGACAAGTCAGATGGCTGAAGAGACTTTTAGACTTTTTCAGTATTATTATTTTTAACTGAGTGTAGGTGGGTAACAGGAGGCAGTTGGTGGCCCTGGTATCGCTGCTCTCGTATGGCACTTGGCTTCCCCAGAGACTGGCTGCACAGTTCAGGACAGCTGCAAGCAGACTTTATGATTTAGAGTAAACCATCTGAGAAATTAAAGGGTAAATCTGATGGCACACACTGTTCCTGAAGGGCATAACTTAAGACAACTCTGAAAAGAGTAGGTCTCACTCTAAACCTTGAACAACGAGATCTCTCGGAGCAGGAGGGTTCATAAACGCCAGGAGAATGCCTGTATTTCTAGGACCTTGGAAATGCATTCCTAATAAAAACTTGGCTTTGTGCTGCCTGGACTCTGTGTGGAAGTTCCTCTTGTATTTGATAGATTGCTAGTGATAGTCAGGCACAGTGGCTTTTGTGTTGTTTAAAATAGGATAATTGGAACCATTTAAGATAGTGAATTTGGAAATGGGACACTGCACTCTATCAGTGGGCTGGGACAAGCATGGGGCTACCAGTCTTGCAAGGGAAGCTGTCCCAGTGTCTCAATTCCCCTTTCTACAGAAGAAACGAGAAGTATTATTTAAATAATAAGTGAAGAACTTTGAAGTATTTTAATAAAAAGAGTAAATATCACTGTTGTAATAGAGTTTGCATTTTAAGCTCCCTCTGGTCTCCTGTGGGCAGGAGACCCTCCTGGCGCTCCTGTGCTGGGGACATGGTTTCATGTTTTTGCAGGCTGATGTGACGGCTTGGTGCAGCTCAAAAAGGAGGGCATGGACTCAGCTTTTTCCTTATGCTTGACTGTGGTGAGTAGCTGGGTCAGCCCAAGACATTGTCAGCCCCTTTTGCAGGTGCTCTTGGGCTTTGGTGCAGCTTGGTGCCCTGAGCAGCAGGGAGACGTGAGGGAGAAGTTTGCTGCTCCCGTGGCACAGGAGAGCAAAATGTGGTTGGAAAAAGTTTCCCTTGTGCACTCAGTGTTTGGAAAAATACTTCCAAGTAACAGGATTTCCAAAATGATCCATTCTTGCCCTTGAATACCTTTCCTAAAAGGAGTGGAGAAAAGATGAGTAGATGCTAAGCAGCCGAGCAAGGAGGATTAAGGTGTGCATGTGGGTGTTTACTGTTTGTCTTTTCCTTGGCAGCTGCTGGTTCTTCAGGCTTTTTTTTTATAGCCATGCGTGAGGCTCAGTTTGTTAGTGCTTTTAATTATGAGATACTTCTGAGTTGCGTCATTTAGTTTACAGGGGGATTTCAGAAGTCCGTCCAGTCATTTGTCAGCTTTATTTACGTAAACTGAAAATGTCCCTGCTCTGAAATATCACATGAAACACTCAGGCTTTCCTGGAAGCTTGCAGCTCTCATTGATAAATTTTGCAGGCCTCTTTACCATGGGACTTTGAGGTAGGAAGAGCATCTACTGTTAGTCTCTACTTAATGCTTGTTCAAGTTGGGGACGTACCAGGTGGCTCAGCAAATGCTTGCTCCCCAGCTTTGGGCAGGCGCAGCCCTGACAGCGGAGGGCTCAGGCAGGGCTGAGCTGCCCGCTTCTAGGTGTGCTCCAGTGGTGGTGGTTGTATTATGGGGTATCTGTCCTCATCTTGGCTGCAGTTCAAAAATGCTATTTTAAAGCGCGCCTGGAGGCTTCTCCTAGACCTCTGCGTGTTCCAGGTCTTTATGGGGAGGAAAGACAAGGGGGAGCATCCCACTCAGATGTTGGTGTGAAAGGAGCCTTCCAGGGAAACCAACTCTGAGGCACGTGCCAGATTCGAGTTTTGTCTATTTATTTTTCCACAGATGTGTTTACATATGCGAACGTATGCATACAGATGTACGGTGTCATGCATGAAGGCGCCTCAGCTGTGGATGCAAGAGAGAGCCTCCGGTTTGGATTCATGCTGCAACATATTGATGAACAATGAGCTGCCACCAAAAGGTGCAGCATGCCTCTGTCCTAGGCGGTGTGCTTGGTGTCGGGGCAATCTTTGCATTGATCTCTGCCCAGGTCCTGTGGCAGGGAGAGAGGGCTACTACTGGAGAAATCTATTTAGGCACAACATGAGACCTCTCCATAACATGCATTTTCCTGGGCAACATGAACCAGATCTACTCATGTTGTTGCCCAAAGAGCTTTGTCCACCCTGTGCTGGCTCTTGTCCCTCTACCACCTCCTCCCCTTTGCTGGCATAAATTTTTAAGCATTCAGCCCAACCTTGTTCTCTCTATTTGTCCCCAGTAATCTCTATTCTGTCTCTATTGTGGTTCACCCTGCAGTCATGCCAGTAATGGGCCAGCACAGGGTTGGATGGGGCTGGAGTTGGGAGCAAGCAGCAGAGCCTCTTCCAGGGGCAGTGCTGGATTAAACCCCTCCTGTGATGGCAGTGGTAGGTTAAACAATGTGTTGAAACATCCATGGGGAAAAAAACTGAAACTACTGCAAGTTCAAGCTCTTGAGCCTGGCACTCGGCGCTGTTCCTGATGAGCTGTATGCAGTTTTTTGTTCACATTTTGTTACTGCGGAAATTGTAAATATTTATAACCTACAACTTGGGAAAAGATGTTTGCCAGCACAATGTGCAATTTAAAACTGGATTAATCTGATTGGGATGGGTTTGATCCAAAGTGCTGTTACTGGGGGTTTTTCTCCTTGAGTTTGTGTACATTAGCCTAAAATTCTGGGAAACCGGCCTCTGTGCACGACGAGGGTGACAGAATGCTAGAAAAATACTGGCAAGTCACATCTGCTTGTGACCTGATCCCCTGCCTGTCGAATTGGTGGAAGATCTCCCAATTACTTGTAAAGCTTATCTCCTTAAGTTGCTTTTCCTCTGCTCTTTAAATTTTTGGGTCTCTGCCAAACCCAGCTAGGGCAAGCACAGGACACATCCCGCTTCCCCTATCTCCATTACCACCAAAGGATGTCGTGTGGGTTGAGGCCACAGGAGCTGCTACATGGAGTCAAAGACCTCAGTCCTTTCTGGGGGACCCCTGTGCTGGGTGCCCGCATCCCCCCCTCTCTCTATCCAGCTAGAAAAGTGCCGCCTTTTGTCCTTACTGATTTACGTGCAAAACAAGAGGGTCGTTTCCTTTTTCGATGCTGGGGGAGTTGGGGTATAACAAGGGCTTCTGAAGGGGGAAGCAGCAGGGATGAGGTGGGTAGTTCCCCCCCAATTCTGCCAAATCTAAGTACTTGGCTACTGGGCTTTGCTATGGCTTGGTGGACCTCAAGCCTTCCCGCTGGTGCTGATGTAGGGGAGGGTGGCTCCGCTACGGTCTATGGAGAGCAGCAGTGTTGCAGGATGCTGGTTTAACCAGGGGTGTATTGGTGTTTCCCCATCCAGCCCTTCATCTGCAACAGTTTTTTCCAATGTGAAATGTGGAGAAGTGACTGTGCTGGTGGGCAGGTGGGACTTTGGGATGGATATGATCAGAGCCGAACACAAATTGGGTTGTATCCCATGGTGCTGCTGCACTATCACCCCGTGTTTCTGGTTGGAGGCGGGCTGGTGCTTCATTGCAGCTCTGTTCTGGGTCATCAGAGCCTTGGAGCTTTTCTGTTTAGTTCTTTTGGGTTTTTTTTTTGTTCCACAGTTGTACAAAGATCAGTCTTCCTTATTCATATTCCGATGAAAACGAACCAGAGAATTGCCATATGCTAAATACACTCTCGGCCACCTCTGGCTTATCTAAGGAAGCCTGTACTTGGGCAAAGCTTTGCAGAGGCAAGCAACTGCTTTGTTTTATGAAATATGCATTTAAAGAGTACATGTGCCATTTGGTCACCAGCTGACTTAGCTTGAAAACCAAAGGCCCTCTTTGACTTAATAAGCTTTCAACTCATGTGTGGCACCTACAGAGACTGACTTAGCAAAGAGAAGTTTTCCAGTAATAATAATTTCATTATAAGGATAAAAATAAGTGTATGAGTCACATAGTAGGATTAAACATATGGGAAGAATGTCAGCTTTTCAATTATAGGGATTATTTGGAAGCTGATGGATGGTTTTTCATAACACATTCATATTCTCTTGTAGGTTAAAGAAGTGGAAAGCTATTGCCCTGTTGATTAAAATGCCAGGCATCTACTGTAATAAACTTGAAATTAATTCATTTTTATTAAATTGCCCTTCCTTTAAAATGTCAATGAGCAGCTTACATAAAATGTACATTCAGAAAAGATGGTGGGTCTTCACCAGAGATCCAAAGTCAGAGTTGAGGTATGAGGAATTGAAAGAAAACATGCAAGCTATATCCGCAAGGGATGAATCACCTGCGTTCATATTTTGTTCTACCATTCCTTGCTTATATCAAATCAAACCTGCAATTGTCACAAGGTTTTGCAAAACAAATTATGATAATGCTGTCCCAGGGATATATGGGGAATTCTCTTTACCCAGTTCCAGGCTGGAAGAGGCTATGCCCTTTGAGTGAGCTGCGGTTACTCATAACATGATAGCTACGAAGAAGTGAGGCAACATCTGCCTGCCCTGTACAGTAGTTGTGTCTGGCAAGGCGTGAGTGCTCGGGGCTCTGGTTTCTGTTTGCTGAACACCGATACCTGTTGTTCATGTGAACGAATTCCTACCTTCCAGTTGATATTTTTTAATGCCTATTTCTTATGTATTTTTGTCAACTGGGAGACATCAAAGCTGCTCTACCCAAGAAAAACAAGAGAGATAGCAAATAGCAATTGTTTCAAATTAGATCTTAATGGGGTGCAGATGCTGAGCTGTGCTTGCTAGAATTTCTTTGAAACTGCAGATGGTCTGGTAGTTCAGGGGTAAGAGAGGGTCTGGGAGGTTTTTTGGTTTCGTTTTCCCTCCTGTGCCATTTGCATTACATGTTAGATTAGGGCTGAATGTAAATGAAGAGGTAGTACCCTGCTTGGGTCTGTGGTCTTGCAAAGGCAGTGCATGTGTAATTGTGTTATTGGAGCAGACTTTGTTAAGCAGCTTGGACTTATGTATAATACATCTCCATGCTTTCCCCTTGCATTTAATATTGCTTTGGGTTGGAGGTGAATGGAGGACAGCAGAGGGGCTGTGAAGTATGCAGAGATATACCAAGTGGCTAGAAACGCTTTGGACTTTTTCTGCTTGAAAATGTACAATTGTATTTTAACAGAGCTGGTGCAAACTGTCATATTTAAAATGCATGTGGCTTCCTCTGCTCTGTTAAACTTGGTAAAATGTAAAATCTGCCTTCTTCCACTAGTTCATACATTTTACTGCTCTCTGGGGTGAACCTCAATAAATAACTGGGAACAAGATCAAAGGCCCATCTTTAAAAGACTGACTGTTCGTAAATGCTCATGTTCTCTAGAGGAGATGATTGTGCACGCTGGAGGACAGGGTTTGGTCTGAACACAATGTGCACGATACACGTAAGGCCCGCTTTAAAATGCGTAATGCTGTGGTGGCTTTTTTCTTATCCCAAAGGTGCTGAACCTCAGAGCTTGGCTGAACTCAACAGGGGTTTCAGACCCTTAGCACATTTGCAAGCCACACTAATCATGCTTATCGGGCTAAGTGGGAAGCCCTGAGGAGTGTTTTTAAGCCACTTCAACACCTTGGTGACTAGAGGGATATGGTTGCTGGTGCCTGTATCCTGCCCTGCTGCGTGCCCCCAGCAGATTTGGTTCCTCTGGTCACACTGCTGAGCCCCAAAGCTCCCATCACCTGCTGTGAAACAGGGTTTTCCCCCCAAAAGAGGGGAACAGCAGCACTGTTTGTGCCGCAACACCTTGTGCTGCCCCTTATCTCTACAGTGAGTTTCTTTGGTGCTGTCTGCATGCTTGGTATTAGCCCTCCTGGTAATGAATGTGAAAAGAAGCCCTTGCAGTCCCTTTGCTGTGGTCTTCTGCCTTTCTTCCTCCTCCATGGGGTGTTAAGCCTTTTAAATCTAGGTAGATTAATACACTATCTAAGGCTGTAAAAGCGCTAACATAATTAAACCTTCAGTAATAAGGTTATACTTTGTTAGCTCAAAATCAGAGTTATGCTGAAATAACAGGGCAAATGAGTTTCATCATCTCAAAGCCTTTTTCCTCTTCAGTAGGAGTTAAGGAAGGCATGATGCAGTTCATCTGCTGCCCAGTGCCTCTCTACAATGCAAGGAAGAACATGCAATGGGCATGTTTCTGATAACGGGTCAAGGTTGGACCTGGGCTGGCTATAGGTGTGATTGCATGGATTAAATAGTCGGGGAAAATAAACAGGGTTTTGTACTGGTGTAGAGATAGAGACACCAAAAGTGTCCCAGGTCATGCCCCTCTAGGAAACAGTTACCAGAATATAGATGGTATTTACAAGTTTTATAGGACAGGATAAAATGTTTATAATATAAGACCTACAAAAAATGGTAAATTTGGGGATGAGGGTATAATTTGGAAATCTGTATAATGAAAAGCATTGGCTCTTTTAATTAAGACTGAGCACTTGAAGATATTTTAAAGAAACCTTAACTCAAAATAAAGCTTTTATTTTGTGATGACATCCAGTTTACAACACTATTATGATAGCAGTTTGCTTCAAAGTGTCAACCTGCAGTTAATGTTTCACTTCAAATGAGTATTTAGATGAGCAGATTTAGCCTACAAATTGGAAGAAGATCTTTAACCAGTTAAGGGGAGAGGTTCTGCAATATCGTGCAGGCTTTGCCAAGTTTGGTTGCTCTGAGAGGAACTTTATCATCAAGTTGCACTGTTCATGTTAGTGCAATGGTGAGTTCAGGGAAATACCGGTCCAAGCAGTAATGTGTATATTTGATTTTTAATGTCTTTATCTGGCATTAGTCATTCTTCATTAAATAAAGCTAGTGTGAGCTGCAATCTCGCACAGCTCCTCTTTTGAGAGAGGGTAATAGTGAATAATATCTGATCTCTGAAAGCATGGTGTCACCTTCAAATAAAGGTCAACATGTCCTTGGGATGTTGGGTAGGGCTGTGCATTGCCCTGAGTTGTGCAGAGGAAGAGGTGGGTGTAAGGATTCCCTGGCCCCCCAGTGGGTGCTCAGGGCTGGAGCTATTGGTCCCTTTGAAGCCACCTGAGGCACTTGGGCTCACGATGCAGATGTCATGACTGCTTAGTCAAGGTTTGTCTGGATTTTGAAAGAAAAGAGCTCTACGTGGGCTGTAGTTTGCAGTGACCATCTGTTGATCAGCAAGTCAGTAATTATTAAACATTTCACATTTATCCTCTCGTTTTTCCTTTTGAGTAAATCTTGTAAGACTTTATATAGGTTTATGTGATTGCATAGGAACAACAGGGTTCTAATCTCAGCTATGGATAAAAGATGCCTGACACCCCAGATTACAGATTAGATTTTTGGGTTTTTAAGGCCAGAAAGAATTATTAGGGTTATTAAGTCTGTGTTTGATACCCGCCACTGCAGGATTTCTTCCAGAAACCAGATTAAAACCTCTCATTTTACAGAGGTATCTAATCTCCTCTGTAAGACTCTAAGCAGTGGCAAGTCATCCATCATGGACAGTGCTAGTCAAACGGCGAAGGGCCAGCAGCAGAGATTTCAGATTTGGGTTTGGAGCAGCACCCAGACTTCACATTCTTGCTCAGAGCTTATCTGGCAAACTCAGACCGCTGGAGCCTGGTGGATTGAGTGTGAGAGCTAATGTGAACAGGCTTCTTCCTTGCATGGCTGCACAGAAGCTGCTTTGCCATTTTTCACATGAATTTGGGCACTGAGTAGAGCAATATACCTAGGCTTTTGGGAAAGATTGAGTGCTGGTGAGTCTTACAACAGGTGTCGAAGCTCTGCTTGATCCATCCCTTTCCCATGCACATGTCCTGTATGGACCCAAATAACTGCAAAAGTTTGGCCAGGAAAGAAAAGTGCCTGAAAACATCTTTTTATCCGTTTCTTTTGGTTTAATCTATGCCAGAGGCATGTAGGTTTAAATTTTCTCGCTTTCTTCATTAATCTATTTGGTCCTCTATCCTAAACAACATTTTCTTGAGGCGATGTGTTGGAGAAGCAGCTTGTACTGAACTGAGAAAGCATACAAGTGTACTTTTGAGTGTACAAGCTGCTTTTAAATTTCATGAGTGGAAAGTGAGAAGCTGCAGTGACATAACAACCTGTCACCACCGGCGAATGTCATGGTGCCTACGGGAGAGGAGCGTGGCAAGGGAGGAAGACTTAAAATGAGAAGAAAACATAAAATCAACAAACTTGACTTCATGTTCTTCAGCAAAAGTTCAATCTACCCTTGGGTAAAGTAGAGCAGTTCCAAGGGGAAAGGCTGTATTACTTGTTTATTGACAGATAAATCACATCTGTGTTACCTGCTATTTTTTAAATATAAGATGTTTTATAGGGATTTGAAACATATCTGATCATAAATTATAAACTTCAGCCTTAAGTGGGACATAAGTGGCTGTTAATTGAGGGCAGGGAGTGGGGAGTTTAAATAGTCTTGAACTGTATTTGAAAAGCAGGAATATTGACAGACAGGTTATATAGTCAGTGCTGTGGTCAAAGTTGCAATGTCTACTGACAAGGCTGGGTAAGCTTAAAAAAATCAGGTGGTGGTAAAATACAACCATTATGTAGACATTAACTGTTAATGAGGTGTTTTCTGACTGGTGAAAAGCTGGAGAAAGAGGTTTAGTGACACAAGAATCTTTCTTCTCTGGTCTTTGCACAAAGAACTTTTATTTATAGGAATTTCTGTCATTAGGAGCTGACTTTGGGTTGAGTTTTTCTTTTGTGTAAAGCTCTCTGAACCTTCTTGTAAGTGACTAATGATATTTTTTTTTTGCTTTGCTTTTTGTTTAAAACCACTGCAGTGAAGACTTATTTTAGAGGCTTTTCTTGGTCTTGCTGGCTGACAGCAACCCTGTTTCACAGTCCCTTGTTTAGGTTTCTGCTTGTTCCAGGCACTGGCACGTTGGCATGGAAAGTGGTCAAGTTTTTCAAAAATACTAAAATCTTGACTACCTAGTATTGAGGTGAGAGAAAGAGATCAAAGATACGAGTGGCTTCTTCAAGCCCTTTCCATCATGGGAAGGAGAGCGCTCCTCCAGAAAGGATGACCCAAGGCACAAGTCAGGGTTTGGTATTCGGAGAGATCAGCGCTTGGATGGGAGCACTGGAGGCACGAGGCCAGGCATCGCATCGCAGAACAGCATCGCGCTCATCGCATCTTGTCGCTGGTGGGGCTGTGTCTGAGCGAGGCACATCACTGGGCTGGGGACTGCCTCGTTGTTGCCTTCGCTTTTAACTGCAATGTGATTTGTAAGGATTGTGTTTGCTGCCCACAGACATTCCAGGAACAAGAGTGCCAACCGGACCCACAGTGTTGTTTTCGCTCCATAACTGCCCGGCTGTGGTCTGAGAAGAAACTGTGTTTTGGACTTTGGAAGAAACAAGTTCTTTGATTCGCTACTGACAATCCGACCTCGTGCATAGCTTAGCCTTGAAGTTGTCTGAAGAGGTAGGCCGTGTTGTTCTCAAAACACGGCGAGTAAAGGTTCTGCACAGAAATTGTGCTTACAATAGGGCTTATTAGTAAGTCACTGTACAGCAGTTGGGTTGCATGAATTTCTCTGGATGCATCGGTGATGCAGACAGGCAGGCAAGCAGCAGCAAACTCGGTAAAAGTCAGACAAGCCACGTGCAAGGTTAAGATCTCGCTCAGTGTTAACTAGCTCTGGTGAATTTGCACTCTTCCTTGTTGACCCTTGTCCTAAAGGGCTATCACAAAATCAGTTACAGAGTAAAAACAAGCAGTTAATTGAGAAGGATTAGACAAGATGAAGTCCCACAGTGTGTTAGAACTGGAAGTGCCTCTCTTCCATATTATCAGCAAGGTAATGTTTCTTCAATTGTAGCTGGTTATTAAGCTGACTACAGCCTACAGAGTAGCTGGTTAGCAGCCTGGGGCTTGTATGACACCCCAGAATTGTTTCTAGCAATTAAAATAATTAACACTTTAGGGTTTTGTTTGTTTTTGTAATAAACTAATGCCAGGAGTTGTAAGGATTACTTTAAGACTTAGATGCTAGAAACTCAAGAAGGTTGGAGCTTTACCCTTCTTTTGCCCATTGAATATAACTCATTTGATTCTTCTTCCTAAAATCTGCAACTCCAAACTGTGCTGAGGTGAAGTTATAAGCTTTAAATGAAAGAAATGTCTTGTCTAGGATAAAATAGTGGCAAAGAAGCTTATGGGGCTTAATCCACCTGTGTCTGTGGAGTGGGTTGGGAGGCTGCAGTTGTGTCAGGGTTTGTCTCTGCATCTGGAAGAGGATCTGTGTCCCCAGAGGTGGCACTGTCCATGCGTGTAGCACCATGCAGTTGTCCCTTAGGTTTCTTTGCCATCCTCCTCCATCATGGTCCCTTTTAATATCACGGCTCTCCTTCCTGCCCATCATGCTGGAGGAAGCCATCCCTCTGCTCCCCAGTCCTCTCCTTGGTGAAGGTCACAGTCCTGTGGTCACTGGCGCTTCCTCCCTCAGGCTCTGACCTCCTTTGAAGGCTCGCCAGGTGTCAGACAAGCCAGTCTTCTGCATGGGGATTGTGGGGCAGGTCGGGTGCTGCCGGGCAGAGAAAGAGCACAAGTGGTTCTTGTCCTGGTTTTAATCTCTGTGCCAGGGATGGCAAAATTGTTTTTCCTTTTGCCTTCAAGTGAAGATTCCTGTCTCTTCCTAAACTAGGGTGAGTTTGGAGGTTGTATGGCATTTCCTGTCCTAGCCTGTGTTTTGGGTTAAAAGATGGAAAACTGTGTTATAATTTTGATGTGGCCTACATTAAAAAAATTGTTTGATCTGTGCAGTGTACACAAATGCCCTGCTGCCAAGGCAGCTTTTTATAACCCTTTAGTGGTGACTGTACATCTCAGTCTGGAGGGGGGTTGTGGTTTATGGCATGTATATGAATTCAGATGATCAGGCTCCAGCTCCCAAAGGGAATCATTAAGCTTAATCTCATTGCCCAGGCCGTTTCAATCCGTTGTTCGGTGGCATGCTGGATGAAGGGATACACTGATGGTATCCTGCATTTTCAGGGCCATTCACCTCCCCTGCATCACCAGCTCTGTTCAGTCCACTGCCCTGAATCCCACAGCCTGAGGAGCTGCAAAGCTGCTTTTCCACCATGGTGGCATCTAGCCAAACATCCGTGATGGCACGGCCCCTCCAAAACCAGCCTGTCACCCAGCTTCTGGAGGTTTCGTTGAAGACCAATCAGTCATCTCTGGTTTTGGAGATGACCAGGAGCTTTTTCTTCTGAAGTGCACAAATGGCACTGCAGCAACCCTTGAACTCTGCTTCCCAGGACCCTGCTCTGAGCAGCCATTTCTTTGTGCTGTTTCACTGGGTTCCTGTACTTTTTTCTAGAACCAAAAGGAGTACTAGAAAATGCCCTGAGAATTTAGCTTTGTCGCAATGACTGTTGTATATTATTGCTTCAAATTATGGGAAGAAAATACTGTGCTGTGTATCAATGCTTCTCACTACACTTGTTCCAGTGTTATTATAAATTCCGTCTTCTGGGGTTTGTAGACTTTTAGTGCTAACAGGGTCATAATGTTTGTGCATTTAATTTTTCAGATTCATTAGAAATTGCCAGCTCCCTGGAGGGTTTTCTCCTCCAAGTAGAGAGAGCTGCAAGAGAAACGTCAACCATGTAGATGCTGGAAGCTGTGGTTGAGGTGGGCAGTGATGGGGGACACACCTCTCCCGGGCACCCATCGGCACAGGTGTGGGCTGGGGGTTCACTTCTCCTGTGCTGGCTCTTGCTGATCCTGCTGTTTCAGTTTGCTCTTGACTGGGACATGCTGCACGAGGGTTGCAGGGCAAAATTAGTATTTGTTATGTATGAAATAAGTATTTGTAAGCTTTTAATTTGGTTGTAGCTTGTCCAAGAAGGACTTTTTTTTTATATTTTTGCAATTATCAACACCATTGTTAAAAGAAAAAAATCAATCTTAAAGTCATGGCTTTTTGTCACAGTTCAAGTGTATCTTTGATACATTTTCAAGTTGTTCAGTCCTCCGTTGTATTCGGGTCCTCCTTTTCCCAGCTTTGTTTGGCTGTGGGGATGGGAATCTTCTCTTGTGGAAAGTAGGATTTTTATGCAATGCCCGGCTTCCAGGCGCTACTGTTTGGGGGGGAAAATTCCCATTCTAGCATAAGATTTGGAAAAACAATAGCTATTGCTAATGTTGATAAAACTAAAACACTGTTAGTGTTTGACTGGGACTGCACAGCTTCTTGCTAGTGGTAATACCTTTGAGTTGGTCTCCTGCTGCTGCTAACGCTGAGCCAACAAGACGTCGGTGGTGGCGTGGCATCGGATGGGACAAGCACATGGGATGATTTTCCCCATGCTTTGTGCTCATGGAAAAAATGTAAAAAAAACTTTATAGTGCACTTCTGCAGTGTTTAAGGAACTAGGGCTGAGCTAGCTGGGCTGCCTTGTAGCACTGCAAATACCAGTGATAATAGGGATGTGTGTGTTTTGTTTCTTATCCATAGCATGTTTGTGCCTTTCCCTGTCCGCAGGAGTCCTACTCTGTAAGACTGCCTCTTGTGTTTATGGGATTTTCACTTGCAGTGGTACGTTAGCTGGAACAGAAGGTATTTGAGTGGGCTCCTAATGAATAGCAGGAGAAAAAAATTTGCACATCCATCCCATACCCTTTTTTGATGGGGAGAGGGAGTGCGATGAGGGCTTTACATAGCACTACACCCCTTTCATTAGCACATGGCCTTCCTTTGAGGGAGGTAAGCTGCTGGATTGCTCTCTGCCAGCCCGCAGCTGATGCTGCCTCTGGGGGCTTTGTTCATTCTTGGTTCAGTTTTGTACAAGAACTAACAGACACCAGCTCAAAGACCCTCAGCACTTTTTTCCCTTTTAATTTTTTCTCTTCTCCTATAAAGCTGCTTCCCAGGGAGCCCAAGTTACACACTGGGGGTTCCCAGGGAGCATGGAGAGGGAGGCACAGCTTTGGGAATCTTATTTTATTTTTTTTTCCCCACTCCTGCCACTTTCTCAGGCCAGCTATCTCTGAAGTCAGGGCAGGAAATGAAGGGGCTGAGAGGTCAAGGGTGCCTGGGGAGTGCTAAGGACCAGCCTGCTGAAAGCCCACGGTGACTCCCCAGGCTTGTGCATAAAAGCAGAAGACTTTGCGTGTACTTAGAAGGGTTTCTAGTTTGGTTTTGTTCCTAGCCAAGCCAAAAAAGAAACCTGCGGCCCATCCAAAAGGGGTATATAACTTTGTGTTGAACTGTGTGCTGTAGTTGGAGTGCAGTATTGTTTTTATTTTGGGTAGGAGCAGTATGGATGCTGCAGGAAATACAATGCACTGCTCATTAAAAGTCCATAGGGATTACCTTTATAGCTGTGTCCTTGTTGCTGTCTTAATTAGTTTGCTCATCCGCTGTCATCAAAAACTGCAAAATGCTGTCCAGAACTTGAGTCTCAAACTAAGTGTCTTGTAGTTTCCTGGTGCTGTTCAGTGTATGAGAAGGTATTTTTAAATACTTTCCCAAAACTTTCCATATAAATTTTCTGGAGTTGAGCAACACAGCTCACAGCATAACTAGAGAGGGCTTCTGAGCAGCTTCTCAGACGATTCACAGGTCATCAGGGCATGACTGAGGGAAATGGAAGAGGCTTTCCTCAGTCTGAGCCTTAGTTTAAGCTAAGCCTTATTTAGACGCTGTGCTGTGCCAGTATGTGATATTCTGCCCAAGTTAAAACCAGTTAAATGAGGTTGTGGGCAAGGGAAACAGGAAAGATGTGCAGTGCCTGGGACACCGGGACTAGGTGCATGGTTGGGAACAGGGAATTGAAGACGGGAATGGCTATTTTTAGCAGCCCCCTGCTCCTGGCCAGCCCCATCCATTGGATCTGTCCCTCTGCATCCTCCTCTGCTGCACATAGTATTTGCAGCCAGGTTTTTGTCCTCTTCGTGTGTACCCCACCCGTTCTGGGTTGACAAAAGAGCCTTCCCAGGTTAAAAGCCCGTGCCTTTTTAGAAGACTAGCTGTTACTTGGTTGTTTGGCATCTGTGCGTGTTCAGTTTAAGGATGAGCTGAGAAAAGTGCTGAGCTTCTGGCATGGCCAGAGATGACTTTGCTGATGTGCTGCAGCTGTTTTGCTCCCAGGAGGTAGCTGGGGATGCAAGTTTAAAAAAAATGCTCTGAGGAATGGTGTTCAGGGCTCTTGCTTTTCTTAGTATAAGTAATTGCAAATAGTAATTGTTTGTTTATTTTGCACCCCTATTCCCTAGTCGAGGTGCGTGGTGGGTGCCACTTGCCCTGCGGGTGCTGACAGATTGAATCCTGGAGTGTTTTACCTTACAGGATGTTTTTCCCCAAGTGATAACAAAGCTTTGTTGCCATATGCTTGATGATCTTGTGAGAACTCCAGTGAACTACCAGAAAAAAACATTTGGAATGTAAAATTTATTTTCTTTTTTCTGTTGTCCCCTCATGAGTTTAAAAGGGAAGTAAAACCTTGGGCTTTTTGATTAGAATTTTGTTTAGTACTCCTTTACGAATAATAGATTGGATATCTGCTGTGCAGTTCTCTCTCCTGGCTTGAATGACTTAATTGCACATATTTTCTGCCTGAAACCTCTCAGGCTTCTTTATTTTACAAGAAATTTGTTCCTTTCTTTTTCCTTCTGTTACAATTTTTTTTACATTGTGTGCCCTTTAAAAAAAAAAGTTGCATATTAGTAGTGTTCTTTTTTTGAGCATTGCTAATAAACGCACATTTGTAAACCATTTGCTTAAGAATTAATAAGAGCGGTTTTGGCGATTCTGTCAAATTGGACATTCCTTTATCTTAGAGGAAGCCTTTCCAAGTCATAAGCNGTTTTCCCAGCTCACTTCATGCTGCTTATTGCTTTTTGCCCCTGTTAGTTGATGTTTGGGTTTGGACCCTCTCTGAGGTTTTCTTGGTTCTTCCTCTCTTCCTGCTGCAGTTGGAAGTATCCCATTGCAGGAGCTGCTGCACGATGGTTGCTCCCATCACATGCTGAGAAGCTTGTGCTTCTGGGGCAGGAGGAGGTGGAGGTGCTGTAGCCATCCCTGCCAAAAGCCGTGGGGTCACTGACCTTGCATTGCCATGGCGGTCGGTGCCAGGAGCCTGGCGTGGGACCTCTCACTGTGCTGGTGGCCCTCTGTCCTCGATTGCTGGAAGAGCGTGCTCATGCCTTAAGCAGCAGGACAGACTTAACATGGGTTTATAATGTTTCTTCCCTTTAATCACGTGGCTTGCTGCACATTTGGAGCTTGATTGATACCCTGTGCACTGCACATGCAGCCCATGAGCGGTGTTAGACATCAGCAACTTCCACCAGTTAGCATCATGAGCTGCATTTACTGGGAGATGAGAGGTGCCCTGGTCTCTTGCTGCCTATTTTTGATGTTAGGGAGTCATTTTCTTTGCCAGACTGAGTTACTTCTAGCTCTTGCTCATTTACTTGCCAAAGTTGTGAATGTGGAGCCTTTTAATGCTGACACTGGTGTTTTTACTCCTATAGGTCTCTTGATCCAGCCAGAACACAGATTCACGCATTAGGTTATAATTGACTTTCAACATTTGCAAAAGCTTATTTCTGTTTGTATTTAGAAAGAAATACATGCTCAGTTTCCAGACGTAAAGCTCTAAAATCATCTCAGAACAAACACGCATTCTGCATTACCTCAGTTAGTGTTGCAACTTTGTAGAAAAACAAATGATCTTCATCAAAAATAACACAGAGCTGGTGCCAGCTCTTCTATTGCTGAATTCTCACATTTTTCAAACAAGCACCTTCATGCTTGGGAGGAGCTGCACATAGGTATCTGCAGAGCCATCTCATTATTCCCTCTCATAAATCTCTCTGTAGCTATCAGGATTTAAAAAAAAAAATAAAAGAAAAAAGGCTTGACTGCTAGGACATTGAGAATGATACTACATTGATTGTTAGGGGTGTTTTTGTGCTCCTGTCTTGGTCTGGTTGGGCTTTTACTTTACGAATTGAAGGCTTTTTGGGTAAGGGATTACCTTTGCACTGTGTTTATGCAGTACTTGTCATGATTCTTGTGTATGACTGGGGCCGGATAACACAGTAATGCCAAAAAATACAAGCACTACTAATAAGGGTAAAATTTGCCTGGCAGGACTATACACTGCTTAGTTTCCAAAGAGGGAGTAAATTTCCCATATGGATGGCCCTTGCATGCTCACTTCCCAAAGCTGTTGAATTGCTTTTCTTCTCTGAAAATGTTGGTTTGTACTGGGGGGCAGGGGGGAACCCACCAAAAGAGATCTGTACTTTTCTACTCCCTCTTTGGTGCTGGGTTTTGAGGATGGCTAACATGGAGCCAGGTGTTTAGCTGGAGAGAAAGCCATTGGCACTACTGTGCAACGGCTGTTGTTGCTCAGCGGTGCCAGGGCAGATCTGCAGACGTCCTGTTGCTGGGGACATTCATAGTTGAGGAGTGAGCAGTCATTCCTGAAGGGTCAGAGAGGAAATGGTTTCTCTTCTCCAAGTCCAGTGATACTTCCTTGTCATTAGCTGATCTCCTCCCAGTGCTGAACTTCAGAATGACTTTTTAAAAATTAAAAAAAAGCAGTCAGGACTCTTCGTTACTGTAGAAGATATTTTAAGTGTTTGTAGTATAATTTGTGTGGTTCGTGGTCTCGGTAGCAGTTTACCAGAGTAGCTAAGAGTCAATGGAGGGCTCGATTACACATGCATGGAGAGGAAGAGTTGGGAGAATAAACATAGGGGGAAAATATTGAATGTTGCAATAAAAATAAGCAAATCCTTGTTGTGGGCTCTTGGACTCTGGGCTGGGTTTGACAGGCAGCACAAGGTTTGCAGCTGTCATTCTCCAGCCTCTTGATGGGACAGCTTCGTAACCTGGGAGGTCTTTAAATATAAGCAACAGATCAAAAGGAAGAGGAGGAATTCAAGCTCTGGGCTTAATGCTTGCCCATTAGGCTATGTTACTTCTTTTAATCTTTTTTTTGTTGTGTTTTTGAAAGCACATAAGGGAACTGTGTGCTGCTAGCACCACAACTTTTTTTTTGTGATTTGCAGATGTAAAATGCAATGCTCAATGCTAACTAAAAGGCTCTTGCTTTGATTTATGGCTGGTACGCATGGCAATGAAATAGTATCCCCAGAGTGTGTGCACTGGTATGAGCGCCATGCAGGATGCGTCTGCGCAAGAAACAGGTGGTCACGTATTATTTGGGGGCTCCAAATCTCCTGCATTGTATGTTTTGTATAGGGTGAAACTTCACTTTCAGCTGTTGGCTGTCTTTGATGGCCATGCTTGTTTGCACAGGAAAAGTGGCTGGTGCTGCAAAGGCAGGGTAATTCTGCTGCCGCAGCTGTATTGGCAAATTTCCTTTCTGTAGTCCAAACAAATTTTATTTTGGTGCAAGTTGTCAGTAGTAGCTATTTTCCCCTGCAGACAAGACAGAGGGATGGATGAGTCTGCTCTAATAGTTATCCTTATGTTTATGTACAGTCCCCTATTCTAAAAGGGTTAATGAATTTTGTTAACAATATGTAGCAGAAATCTTATTTGACTAGTACCATCAAACACTAAAACATTTCTGTTCTGCAGTGAACTTCAAAGGGGGAGAAGCAAAAGAACAAGGCTAGAAAGAAGATAAAAACAAACATGCTGACTATCCGGGATGCTGTAAAGCCTTTATTGCTTTTGCTTGGGAAGGCCTTCATAATTCTACCAGACCTGAACTCAGAGCAATAAAATCTTTAAAGGAATCTGTACTATCATATGTTCTCTCTATACTTGAATTTCATAAGCAGTGTAAACATGGAATTTTACCAGGCTCTAGTCCCAGAGGGAGGCTCTTGCATACACAAATAAGAGCAAGCTTATTAGTGCTTTTCCCAATTTTTTTCCCTTGCATGTTGTTTACCATTTAGATTTCATGGACTCATATATTTTCCTGATTAGTATCCAAAGGGAAACCACAGTAATTAGGGAGGTTTTGGTATATACTAACATCCTAGCATGTCTCCATAAAAGAGAAAATGATGATGATGTGACTTGGGGACTTTCGGTCAAATAGTGTTATAAACCTACATCTGACAGTCCCTGCCTTGGAGCTGCGCTCTTCATGGCAGTATTGAAGTAGCTCACTGGGATGTTGTGGGGGAGCTCTCAGACTTGTGTCTCTGATGACTATCACCAGGACATCAGGGTACTGCTAGTTATCTGAAGGCTAGGGAGTCTGTGGAAATTCTTTTTTAGAAGGAGAAGAAGTAGGAACACTTGGAGATGTGTGTTTATTTTCTTAGGACTCTGGTTCCAATTGAGAACACGATTCAACTATATGGTTTAAAGTCTTCTGCAAATGTTCATTTGTTAGGTTTTGTAGGAGGAATATTGTTGCTCTGAAGTGCACTTTCATGTCCATATTGAGAGATGAGGTCTGTGGACTCATGTAAAATGCGAGCTGCTCTTGGTTCTTTTGATGATAAACTGTGAAAAGTGGAAGTTTGAGATCCCTGTGTGGTGTAAACCACTGTAATCCTGCAGTGTAAAGTGGAGAAGTTGTGTGGCATGGGTGAAAGGTGAGTGTGCCCTTCTTGGAAATAAGAAGGGAAGAGAGACTTGAACTTCCTGGAGAATGTATTGGTTGGGTGTAATCCACTTGTGGACTTTGAAAAACAGTGAGATGTGTGATGAACTTGGTTTATCGTATCGTAAAATCACTGCTAACTATCTAATTACTTGTTGTGTTCTTCAGTTGGAATTTTCTCAGTTTTTTAACATATATAAATGCATATTTTTTGATGGAGCAGAAGTGATCTGGCCAGAAATTATATTTATGCATCTAGGAGGTAACTTCTGTTTGCAGAAACAACTTTTAACAGCACTCCCAAATGATAATCTTTTATTTGTGCCTTTTTTCTTTTAAGTATCTCTGAAATGCATGGTTCTGATCAGTCTTTGCCCCTCCTTTGTCTCTTCCTAACCAGCCTCCCTCGAACTTCTTAAGCTGTCATAGTAGCTTAAAAGGTGTGGTGGGATGTTTGACTGAGCAGTTTCTATAAAAGCAGGACAAGCCTTTGGACACATCTGTTATGAGCTCTCCAGGGAGCTTTCCTTGAGGTCAAAGCTGAACATGTGTTGTGAAGAACTTGGGTGTGGTTTGGGTTGGTGTTTTGCTCCACTACGTGGGGTTTAGGGGGTTGTCTTCTAATGACAAGATACATGTGTGGTGTGTCCGTGTTCTAATTTCCTAACAGCTGCTTGAGTGCCAGGCGATTAAAATGACAGATGAAATGTGGTGCAGATAGTCATGCATGTGGGAGAGGGGTGAGTAACTGGGAAATTTAGGCCTCACCTACATCTTGAAACAGTATGTGTGTCTTCTCCCTTCTCCAAAAGCGGATAGAAGACCTCCAAAGTGTGCAGAGGAGGGTGAAAAGGATGATGAAAGCTATGAGACAGTAAGGAACGGTTTAAAAGACAGTTCTTGCATATTTTCAAGTACCTGCCCAAGAGCAAGGAGAAGCCCCTGGATGTTTTGGTTGGCATGGTTTGGGTTTTTATCCAGGAAAGAGTGCAAATGCAGTCCCCCATGAGCACAGATCCTGCAGTTGTTTCCTGCCCCTAGGGAACTTGGAGGAGTTGGAACTGTGCACAGCACAAGAGATGATCCTCAGCCTGGGAAAACCATCCTCATGATCCCCACCATTGGACGCTGGTTAATAGTAAGAAGAGTCATCCCACAAATATTCATGTTTCAACTTCTTATTAATGTCAGGTTTGCTGATGGACGTAACAGCAGAACCACGTAATGCTTTCTTCCCCCAGTGTGACTGTACTCCCTCTTGCAGTTGGAAGTCTCATTACCAGTGATGTTTTTTTTCCCCAGCCTAAATCCTGCTCATACTCATAGCGTGCAATCTTAGACCACTATAGAGAAAACTGGATTCGCGGGTTTGGCAGTCCAGTTGTTATGATGGCATGTGAGCACCAAAACCCAGGTGAATTCTTGCATAGCTGTGGAAGAGCTTAAAGCAAGCACCTTGCTCCTGCTAGACAGCCTACGCGGGTTGGCAGCGCTGAAATAGTAGCTGTCCTTTAGTAAAACCCTTTTGTCAGCAAACTATTGAGATTGTTGGTTTGGGTATTCACTTGGTCTTCTCTTTTGAGCAAAAATAATTCAGTAGTGGTTTTCTGGTTAGAATTAAGCTTACGTTATTTCTGAAACATGTCCATAGGTTGAGTTCTGTTGAAGCTATTTTTTGGGTGGTTGTACAACCCAAAACAAGCAAATGTTAAGGTTCTGTTGATTTTTACTAATGCTCCGGTTGTGTCTGAAGTTACATGGAAGCTTTTTTGGTAGGCTGAGTTGGTTTGGTTTTTTGTTGTTG
>VZTV01018357.1:0-22837 GCA_013400875.1 Anhinga rufa | reverse complement strand
AATCTTTTTTTGTTTGTTTTTTAACTTTGAAAACTCATCGCTGAGTTTGCCAGTGGTTTTCTTTTCACTTGCTGAGCTGCTGGTATTGAATGCAAGTGGGCAGGCTGGGCTATGGAAGAGGTTTTGGTTTCCTTGTTGACGATTCACTCTTTTTTTTTCCCCCTCCAATAAAAGGAAATCGATAGCAGCAAGCAGCACCGAATAGCTTCGTGTTGCCCGATTTGATTCTTGTCCCAGGAACCGGCTGGGACTATCAGTTGTCTTTGCACTTTGAATTTTAATAGCATTAACTATAGTGTAGTCGTGTTATTTTAAAATCCCGTCTAAAGTTGCCTTTGTCACACAGAAGCAGACACCGCTTGGGCTGTGTTTTTCTCCTCCCTCGACTGCAAAAATCACAACCAGAATTAAGAGACAGATTTTGAAGGTTAAAACTTCCCAGATTGTTTCCCTCTCAGTTGTCATTTCGGGACGGTTTTGTTTTCTTTCCGATTGCATCAAATATTTCTAATCCTGTGGGGACTGTGGTGCGAGGGTGAATCTTGCTCAAAAAATAAAAGGGATTTTTTTTATCATTTCTGCAGCGTAGCCGGGGGGAAATTGGTGAAAAGAGCAGTTACTGAACATGGCTAAACTTGGCAAAGGTTGGAGCCGTGCTCCGCGGTGCCTTTCCTAATGCCTCTTAATTGGGTATTTGAAGCATCGCCTGAGACTTTTATATTTAGAACCATTGAGCTGTCAGATGGAGACCCTTTCACCCAGCCGGAATTTTAGATTTATTTTTTTTTCCTTCTGGTCTCACAGGCAGCCCCTGGGACAGGGGACTTGGCCAGCATCCTGTCCCACCACACATAAGGCAAAAACCAGCTGAAATATTAAAAACTTCCCTGTCTTACTAAGGAAAAAAATAGCTTTGAACAACTTTGAGTGTTCGAAATCTTCTGGGTGCGCTCTGCCTGGTGCATGTGGGCTGGTGGGCATCCAGTGTATAAATGACCAGTTATTTCTTTAATTTTTCCAGTTTTAAACCTAATCCCGGAGTCGTCATTGGGTGGCAAGCATGCCTCTGGCTCCAGGGGACTGCTCTGGCCTCTGAGTAATCCACAGAAACTCGCATTCCCCGTGCTGAGGGTTTAGGGCACAGCGACCTAATCCATGGATCTAACCCAGCCGAATCCTCCCTCGTTGATGCCATCCTACAGGTCTCTCTGCACTTCGGTGCCCGTCCCTGCACACAGCCTGGCTTTCCTGAAACGCCTCTTTATTTCCTGCCCCCCTTGCACACACCGCGTGCCTGACGCATCTTGCAGACGGAGCTGGGCATCCTTTTCCCACACGCTGTTGCTTGCACCAAGTTAGATGCATTGCATCTGCTCCTTCATGGCTTATTTTTCTCCTCCAAATCCCCACGTTGCTCTGGTTAGGTTTTTGTTATTATTGGCCTGGTCTTTTCAGTACAACAATGTTTTTTCTGGGGCAGTGCCCAGTGCTGGGCATAGCTCCGGAGAGGTCCTGCGAGGGCAGTGTAGAAAAGGTGCACGGCATCGAAGCCTTTATGTGAATAAATAGCAGGAAACAACATCTTTTTTGTCTTGCTCAAGTAATGCATTGAAAACCCGTACTTGAATTACTATTCTTGATCACATTTTGTTTTGAGTTAATACAATTGCTTCTCGGGTACCTGTCTCCGAGGATCATTTATTACTATTTTCATTTTCTAACTCCACCTATTTGAAAATCATGGTTCAGGTTTTAAAGTATATTTGGAAGAGATAAGGGTTCCTTTTGTTTGCTTTGCTTTCTGAGCCTGTGCAGTACGTGGGAGGGGGGGGAATGCAGAAGTCTTTTCTAGAAAAAGGGGGGTTGTGAACTTTTATTTACAAGCTGAAAGCTGAGGTTTTCATGAGTCCATTTGAGTTAAGCAACTGAAGTTGGGGGGGAACAAAAGAAAAAACCCCAAAACCAACCCAAACCCAATGATTGCTGTGAGACTTGTGATGAAGTAATGGAAATTGGCAGCTCCCGTTGTTGCACATCTTCCTCCAGTAATCTCTCTCCTCTTTTCTTCTTTACTCCCTGCATAAACTCCTGCTCCCCCTCTCTCCCCCGATGTCCCTCGTTCTTTCCAGGCTGCGCCCCAGCGCTGATGCTGGGAATATCAAGGATGTCACGTCAGAGCCAGGATCCGTCCCCGTGGTCACCGTTCCCTGGCCGCCATCCCGTGCAAGGGCAGCAGGACCCATTAAAATAGAAAGGGTGTCAAGGGGTTTTGCACATCCACCTGTAACCTTAACAAAGCACTGGATGCCTCCTGGGGAGCTTTGAAAGGCATTTAATGCAACTTAAAAATCAAACCAATCCTTCAGCTGCCTTTTTCCAGCCATGNTTGATGTTGAGCTCATTCCATGGGGATCCAGTCCCAGACTCCAACCCGATGCTGCCAGAGCCTGGGCTTTTGCTACTGGCTTTGGCATGCATTTTCTGTGGCTTCTGCTGCTCTTTTTTGGGTTTTGTCTTGTTTTAAAGTTTTTTATATTTTATTTTCCCAGCCCTGGGTTTGCCTGGTGCAAAGCGCTGATAACTGTGAGAGCGGCTGCCTGCCGGCTCCAAGAGCTGCAGCGTGAGCTAAGATTAATAAAAGGCTGTCACTTTTATTAACTTTGCAACCTAGTGCATTATTTAATTCCAGGCAGGCGCCAAGTGCAGCCCTCCAAGCTTTAAATGGCTTTTTCTGCCTTTGTGCATGCGCATAAAATAGAAGTGCAGCAGGCAGCGTTACGCCGCCCGCCACAACACTCCCATCGCGTAACACTGCGGGTATTTCAGAAAAAAGCACATTTTTTGATAGCAGTTGGGGTTTGGCTCCTCATTTTCAGCCTGCCGGCACCAATTTAGGGTCTGTTTAGGCTTTTTATGGTGCTGGGGTATATTCATTTCATTGCGGTAAGGTGTGCCGTGATACTTAGTGTGGTGGTGAAGTTTTGGCCAAAAAAATGGTTGAAAACCTTCAGGCATTTTATTTTTGTCCTACACCTCCTGGCAGGGAAAGACAGACTTTGCTGCGAAGGAAGTTTTAATAAACATAGTTTGGAAGTTCAATAAGTGGCACATAAATAAAATATATTTGCCTAGGCACTTGGAAAGACCTTCGGGTTTATTTTTTTTATTTAAAACAGAAAAAAGCTTTTGGAAATGGGGCTCTGAGTCCCTTAAATAGTGATGGGCTGCAGATGCGGGAGCAGGGATGCGGTGGGGCTGCTGGGGAGCATCCCAGTTACGCGTGACGTGGGCTCAGCCTGCAAATTCACACCCACCAAGACAAGCGCAAGGCTTTTAGATCGACATTAGCCCCTTAAACATCAGAACTGGGGGTGGTTTTCCTGCTGTTGGCTCGTAACTTGCCATTAAATTGATGGGCTGCTTTAGCCAGGGAGAAAGCTGCTCGGTACTGCCCTGCACCGTGCTATTCGTCTCCTTGCTGCAGTGCAGTTATTTTTATCTATTATATATTGTTCTTGGTAGAATTATTCTGCCCCCAGCCTGTAGATAAGGGCTGTTACTAAATGAATTCGAGCTCTTCCTTGAAGGTTAAATTGCTGCCTTGCAAGTTGGCAAGTTAAGGCAGGGAGATGCTTTCCCTCCTCCACAAAACATGTGGGCTTCAGCCCTGACCTGGCAATTTTGTCGAGCGTTACTTGAAAAAGGCAAGTATTGTACTGAAATGCTGCGTTTAGTCCTCTGAACCGGCGGCTCTTTCGAAGCCCTTTCTTATTAAGATGCCCACCCGGGTGTCAGCTCTCGGGTGGGATCCTGCCGCACAAATTTGGGAAAGTTTCTTGTAGGCATCCCCTGGAGCGTTCCTGTAGGATGCAGGTCACAGCTGGGGGATGTGGCATTTTTGGGACCGCCTCAGAAATGAAGTGGCAGCTTGTAACCCCCCTGGAGCAGCACAAGGGTGTAATTTTGGTGAAAAGGGCCCCTTTCACGGCAGCATCGTCGTGGTGATGCTGGTCCTGCAGACTGGATTAAGCCCAGCCTTGGTGTTGGCATCTTTTGTGGGTGTGAAATACATAACTAGTGGCAGCGATACGGCCAAGGAAAGTGCTGCTGATCTTGTCCTGACGCTCTCCTTCCCAAAGTTTGGAGTGGATGGATTAGGATGGAAAAATCAGGAGGAAAACATACAGAAAATGTCACTGTTGGCTGCTCTGCCCAGAGATTAATTTTTCAGTTGGCAAGCAAAATGACAGTATATTTAGTACTGGCTTTGCTGGCAAGGAGCGGGTGGCGATTGGAATACCGTGGGATACATCAGATGGGTAATATTAGGCTGTATATCCCTGGAGGCTTCCCCTCGAGTCCTGGAGTCATTTCTCCATTATTATTTATAACTCAGCTAGAAGGGGTTGGTCACTTAAATGAACCCAGCAGGACGGTAACATCAGCCCCGTGCAGCTCACAGCATCTGCACGAGCCTCGCTGGCTCCAGCACCTTCAGTCCATCGCGCGGGCGGCCATGGGGGATGCGGGCATCCAGCCCCGGCTGAGCATCCCTCCGTGGCGCGGGGCGATGGCTTTTCTGCAGGTCCTTTTGTCGGTGGGCTGTGTTGGTTAACAAACAGGGCTGCCAGGGGTTTTTAGAAGCTGTTAGCATGAACCATTAACTCTTCCTTTTAATTATTCAGGTTACCTCTTTTAAATTTGTTTTTTAAGTGGAGCTAATAGGCTTTGCAGAGGAGGCTTCCAACCACAGCAGTTCCTCCCCGGAGGAGCTCTGTTTGTGCATCACCAACTAATCTCTTTTCTTCATTATCCCTTATCTTCCTCGAGCTGATTAATTGCTTTCAATTGATTTATAAATATTCTGTTGATACGTGCAGCGGATGGGAGGGGAATGGGGTACGTCCGGGCACATGGGGACATCGATCCATGCAGCCCGCCCCCCCCCCTCCAGGCTTTCCTAACCTGCCTTGCAAAGCCAAGCGATTTCAGCCAGGATTGATTGATTGATTGATTGATTGATTGATTGATTTATTTATTTATTTATTTATTATTCAATTCCTGCCAGCAACCAAAAGTTGCCCTGTAGCGTCATTTGGAGTCTTTACTGATGCACACGTACAAACCTCGTTGCTCTTTGTGGTTCCATTTGAATAGCCGTTGGGACGTGGGGCGCAATCAAGGGCACACAAAGGTGGGGTTTGTGCTTTGCCGGCTTCACCGGTGGCAAAGAACATGCCGGCGTGATGCACATTTCCAACTCCATTGGTGCGTTGCATCCACTTCCAAATCCGTATCTGACCGCCATCTGTGGCCCCAAAAATGTTAGCGGGTGAAGTGTTTGTTCCTTGCGGCTTTGGGGCTGCTGGAGGTGCAGGTGGGGACGTGAGCGGGATGTGGGTCGTCTCCACCCAGCCTCCCCTCTGTGCAAAAACTGGTGCCGTGCCTCCGTGCCCGGTGAGCAGCAGGTTTGGGGTGAAAAGAAATGGGTTTGGGTAAACGCTTTTCACATTGATAAATGCGGCAGGCTGTAGGGGCAGCAGCTTGGCTGGCAGCAGGTGTCGTAGAAAGGTATTTTCTGTACTGGATTCCCCAATATGCATATATAATGCTAGGATGGTTAATGAAGAGGGATCATTAGAATTGCTTGTCTGAAACTCCCTGGAAGCTGAAGCGCAGCTTCAAAAAATAATTAAAAAAGGCAGTAACATTTCGTTAGTAAAGATAGCATCCAAATTTGGAGTTGAGTTGCCTACCTTCAACCCCATTAAAATCATGCATGTCACCGAGGATGCAAAGCCATTTTTAGAAAGGGGAGCACAGTTTTACATATGGATAAATTATTAACCTTTCCTGGCAGGCTTCCTTTTTTTTTTTATCCCCCGTTATTTCCGAGCATGCAGCCCGTTCCCTGCCAGTGCCTCCCTGCTCGGCGGGCTGAGCTGGGTGCTTCTGGGGACGTGATGGCCCTTGGTGGCCTTGCGGTGCCGTTCCTGGCTGTGCACCGGGTGAGATAAGGCTTCGCAAACCTCGACAAGAAAACATTTCCGGAAGTTTGAGACCTGCTATGCAGCTCTGGGGTTTGTTGCTGCTTGATTTATTATTATTTTGATTTATTGTTCTCTTCTTTCACCCTAAAGTGGCTGGTGGCACAGGCACAACCTCGATGTATAGCAGCTTAATTACATGTTGGTAATGAGGGATTGCCAATCGAGCGGGCTGTTTTAGCAGCCCAGGCTGCCGCTTTATCGTATATTTGCAGGAGTTGTGTAATTTCTTTGTCATCATGTATGGTAATATATTCGCTGCAGCATGACATAGGATGAGGTTCAATGAATAATGTAAAACCCAGAATAACACTGAATCTATATTAGATGTTCCTTTCCCCCCAGCGTTATTTTAAAAAGGAAAATATTGATTCGGGGGGGGGGTTCAGCGGTTCAAAGCCCTTGGAGAGCCCACGTTTCGCTGATCGATACCCAAGCCGGGTGGCCAGCCGTGTCCTGTCCCCTCCGCGGCTGCAAATGACAGGCTGTCGGTGCTGTTCCTCGCCTCCCCGCGCGCTCGTTAGTGCTGACGAAGCTGGGGAGGGCAAGAAGGAGTCGGTGACATTTACCTCTGGATCCAGACGTTGCAGGTGCACGGAGCTGGTGCCACCCCGGGAAGTGAGCAGCAGGCTGCTTGCAAAGGGCGCACCTGAGGTTTTGGGTGCGTGGCCCGTAAGGGACGTGAATATAAACTGGCAAAAAGCTCAGAAATGAGGATTTGGGGGTTTTATCCCTTCCTAATCACTCTCCATGCAGAGGTGGTGGAGCAAGGCAGGCTGTGTTGGGGTTTAGGTGCCAGGTGAAACAACCCTCCCCAGAATACATCTTCCCCGTCCCCCATTTACTGTCTTTGAATGCTTATTAGGGTGGATAATTTCTATTTGTTTTCTTTTAACCAATTTCCCCCTATTGTGATCTCTATCGTTCATTTTTGCAGGCCCTTATCTTATTCTCATTCCAGCCTTTTTAGCATTTGAATGACAATATCGTAAGGATGCCAGAAGTTGTTAGGCATAAAACGCCTGTGATAACAACCATAATTCTCATGATAAAATAAAAAACACAACAGAAATAACTGTGATGAGTTCAGGAAGCTGTACCAAATGAGACTGCAACCGGGAGCACGGGAACCGGCACGATGATGTTTGCCCTTTACTTGTTACTTTTTTGCCTTTTTCCGTTGCAAACAGCTTTTGCGATGCTGTTTTTAAGAAGGGGAAAGTCACTGCGTATGGCCTGGGTAGGGACATAAAAAAAAAAACAACTTGGGATTTTTCTCTCTGTTGAGGCTTTAATTAATCAATGCACGTGCAATATTCGGGAGCTTAAAATACTCTGGCAGTGCAGGAGGAGGAGGAGGTGCTAAGCGGTGCCAAGTTCCTGAATGAAAATTACTCTTACCGCCTCTGCTTCTGGAGCCAGATCTATGTTAATTAATCCTTTGCCTCACACATTACATTTTGCAACCTTGCCGCCGTCGATTTTTAACTCGGTAAAAGCAGACGGAGGCTTCCCGATGCGCCTCCGAAATTCCCAGCCGAGCGCTCTCCTCGCTGACAACGCCAATTTGTCACGAGTGAAATGTTTGACAAAAATGTGTCATTTTTGAGAAAACTTTTCCTTGAAAGAAAAACCAGGGCGGGGGGAAGAAATCAGCTCTGTTTTGAAACGTCTCCTCGCTTCGTTGGGGTTTGTTTTTTTTTTTGGTGAGAGACAGGAATGGAGAGGAGGGTTTCCACAGAGGCGGGGGAAATGTTTATAGCAAGTTTTCCTGGAAGTAGATGGCATCTTGATGCAGGAGACCTACTATTCCAGTCAACGGGTATGTGCTTTTGATGGACAGCTCTGTTCTCCAGGTCAAACGTAGCTCTGCAAGGACCAGCTCCTGTCCAGAGGTACACGAATGCGTCGCTGACCTTCTGCGGAGATACTTCTCACAGGGCCTGGTTATTCGGCAATCACTGCAGGTGCCTGTGCCTTCAGGGCAATAACATACGTTGACATCCATATGGTCAAGCTGTATTTAATCAACTACCAACTGCCATGAAGTGTTTTAGTGAGAACGGTAACTTTTTGAGTGGCGATGCTCAAGTTGAAGTATTTCTTGACCCCAGCTTGGCTCTATTGCAAGTTTCTGGTGGCCCCTGCCCTTGTAGGTGATGGTTGGGATTTTCAGCCCAACCTTGCAGGAGTTGGAAGATTTTGGCGGTGACGACCCATAGCTGGCTTGCTCCAGAGCCATAACCCTGGTGGGACCTCCAGGCCCGGGAAGCGGAGATGCAGGTTTGTCCTTCAGCAGAGGTTGTCCAGTTTGGATCGGCTTCCATTTGCCTTGTCTGCAGAGACCTTCTGAGTCAGGCTTGGGTGGCAGCGATCCCTTCTGCCCCTTCTCTGCAGAAGGGTCCTGGCTAGGGAGGGCTGAAGGAGGCTGGCAGGTCCCTGCTGGGATTTGGGACGGAGGGCCAGACCCGTCTGTCCTGATGCCCAGTGCCCGTCCCCTTCCCCACGCAGGCAGCAGCCGGGATCCACGGGAAGTGACTCAACGGGCAAAAACACCCCCCCGTGCCTCAAATCCTCCTGGCACGGGGCTGGCGTCCCCTCCCCACCCCGCTCCCACCCTTACTCAGCCCCGGCCAAGGCATCCGCGTGCAGCGAGCAGCAGCACCCCGCATGTCCTCATGCGTGGACAAAGTCAAATCTTTTGCAGAAGCCACTTATTTGCTAATTAGCAAAACTGCCTCGTGCAGAAACATGGGAGTCTGGGGTCGCGTGGAAATCCCCATCTCCGATACTGGCTTCGTTATCAATCTCTCTTACCTCCCAGCATCCCAGTTAGGTGTGCTGGGACCCCAGGAAAGATGCCTCTCTTTAGGGCTGCTGCCTTCTCCATGTGCTGTCTCCGGAGCTCCCTGTTGTGTCACCTCCCTCCCAGCACGGCCACCACCAGCATGCAGTAATGAGTTGCTCCAAAGCAAGGAGAGGAAACCCAGACCCCAACCCCTGTTCAACTGCGGCCAAAAGCGTGACTGCTGCCCGACACGAGCACGCTCAGCACTCGGAGCCCGGCTGCGCTGCGCAAACTGGCCAAGGCACGAGCTGCCTTTTAATTAACCGCACCCTTTTTCTTTGCACCTTCCAAAGGGGTTTTTCATCGAGTAGGATGGGACAGGGGAATCCCTGCAGGCAGCATCGCTGGATTAAAGAGCAGCAGTACTGCACTGTCTCAGTGCCTCCCACCGCATGCGTGTGCTGGGGATGAGGATGGGTGCTGCAGGTGTGAGTAATGCTGCTTGGTCCACCATGAGTCAGCAGGAGCAAGGACGTGAGCCCAGCCAAGGAGGAGCGTGACGGGTTGGAGGAGGCTCCAAGGAGCTGCTCTTGGGGAGCTTGGGGCTTGTGCAATGCCCATGACGTGGAAAACCTCCTCCCTTTGCTTTGGTTTGGGCGCATCACCGCTCTGCACCTTCCCGGGCCGTGGCAGATCGCACCAAGAGGAGCGCGGTTACCTTTGCACCGTGCTTGTTTGTGATGCAGGTTTAAATCAGCAGGTTCTCCCCAACCCAGCAGTGTTCCCTTGCTCACGTGGGGTTGCTCTGGCTGCCACGGCGTCCCCGCCGCATCGGGAGCTGAGTCGGCACGGGCGGGCGCGCTCCGACTTGATCCCCGAGGAGGGGAGCTGTGCAAACAGGGAGCCATGGGAGGTGACGCGGCGGCCAAGAGCGGAGGTCTGATGGGCTTCGAGGAGCCGAGGCTGGTGGTGGCAGGGGTTGGGGCAATGGGTGCATTGCACACCCTGGCAGCGATGCTGCAGGCGGTGCCGTGGCATGCACCGGGCTGCCAGCGATGTGAGCGGTGTCAGTGTCCGCCCGTTGCATGCACTGGGGCTTGTTGCAATAAAACCCACGGCTTATTGCAAAACAAAACCAACTCCCTTCCCGTGCCCAAGCCGCTGGCGAGGAAGCAGCAGGGGAGGGCGGGCAGCAATGCCCAGCAGCAGGGCGTGGGGTTCATAAGGACCTGGTTTATTGACCCAAGCTCATTGCTGTATGCGACGGCCGTGGCTGCATCTCTTCCCAGCCGGGGGCAGCTCGCTCCTCTTACGATTAGACTCCGTCACCTGCTTCCCAGAAATGTAAAAGCACGCAGGGTGTGCCTCAGTTTCCCCACACCTATGATGATGCAGCTCTAAGGCGAGGGAGCTGGGTTTGCGGTGGCTGGCAGAGGCTTGGTGTGCCGGGCGCTGTTGGAAAGCAGAATATGGTGATTATTATTTTTGGTTTTCCATCGTAGGCTGTGTTTTCTGAGCTTGGTGTGAGTCTGGCCCTCCTGGGAAGAGTGAGAGGTGTGCGCAGGCAGCGTGCTGGGAGCTCCTTGCAAAGTGTCCCGGCTCTGGGGCGGCGGTGACCCAGCCCTGAGCAGCACGTGGCTGGGCAGTGCTCATCCTCACTAGCCCAGGCAGCGGCAAAGAGGCTGGCACAAATTCATAAGCCCAGAGTGCCTCTGCCTGGTTCTTCATCCCTTTGGTGGGAGGAATAAATTAAAAAGTGGGTCTGCTGTGGAGGCCTTGGAAACACGTGGCCCGCGGGGGCTGGATGAAGGCAGGGTAATGGTGCAGCTTGTACCATAGGGAGCAAAAAAGCAACACCCAAGCAACCCAAAAAAGCTGGGTTTCAGAGAGTTTGTTTTTTCTGGTGTACATTTATGCAGCTTTTATTATAAAAAGCAAGTGGCCCCTACTTTCTCTCTGGGTTTTGCCATGTCCCTGCTCATCCCACCCTCCAGCTCCCCCTCTCTGCCCTTCCTCGCTGCAGGGCCAGTCGTGACGGTTTGCAGGGGGAGGCCAGTCTGCGATGGCGCTCCTGTAGCCGTGGGTGTCGTACAATTGCAACCTGCCTGGACAAAATAAATAATAATTGCATTGCAAAAAAAGAAAAAAACCAAACCCAAAACATTGCATCTATTTCCCTTGCAAGGAACAGCTAGCACGAGCTGTAGCTGTATGCCGGAGACGGGGCTGCTTTGCGGTGTCCTTCCTTGTGCCTCAGTTTCCTTACTGTGCTGCCGGTGATGGCTGGGTGTTGCAAACAGAGTGGTGGCCAAGCTGGAGCAGCTGGGACGTCGCGGGCGCTATCCGCTGCCGCCTGCTCGGTGGGTGGCGGCGGGAGCGATGGCCGGCGAGCCGGGAATCATTTCCGCCGCCGGCCGGGCTCCGGGTTCCTGCGCAGCCCTTTGCTCCGGGGCGGCGGGGAGAACACTCGCCTGCTCCGGGCCCCCGTCCCATGCACCTTGGCTCGGCAGCGTCGGGCAAAGCCACTCCTCTGCTGGCGTGACATCAGGCCGGGGAAGCCGGGCGACCTGCGAGGGGTCAAATTCCCGGCACAGGTAGCGCCCGCCGTACTTCCGTGCAGTGCCGGGGAGGAGCCTGCCCACCCCGGGGACCCCCAACCCCGGGGACCCCCAACCCGGCCGTCCCCCGCCATGAAGTCGGAGCAGGAGGAGAGCAAGCCGGGGACGTGCCGCTGCGAGCACGGCTTTGCTCCGCACCCGGCCTATTGTTCGGGTCCTTGGGGACGGCGAGGAGCGGCTGTGGACAGTGCTCGGGGCAGGGTGCTGTGCCCCTGCTTCTCCCACGCAGGTAAGGAGGGGTCCCCGGGGGTCCCGCTGCCTTGCACGGCGGCGCTGGGGGGATGCAGCCCGGGCGTGCGTGTCTTTTCCTTGCTTGCTTTGTGCCGCTGTAGCTCGCTTCCTCCTGGGAGAAACAAAACAACGCCGGGCGGCTGGCGAGCGCGGCTCGAAGCTCGCCAGGGCCGCGCAGGAGGGTGCCTGCGGGGTGCTGTGCCGTGCCCCCGCGCCGAGGGCGAAGCGAGGGGCAGGGGCGAGGGGCTCCGACTCCCCCGCGGCGGCAGGCAGGGCGGGCGGGCGGGCGGCTCCCCGTGCCCCGTAGTCCATTTTGTCTCGCGGAGAAGTTGGAGCACGCCAGGAGCTCGCAGAGGGCTCGGCGGCCGGTTCCGGGGGCCGCTGCGGAGGTCGCAGCCCACCAGCCGGCTGCTTTTCAACCAGGTGTGCTTTTGAAAGCCTTCGCAGCCTCCAGCCTGCCTCCTGAACCCCTGTGCCCCCCCCCCACTCCCGCCGGCGTGCACGACGGGCTCATACCAGGTTTTATTTCTTAACATCTCCTGGGAGACACCCGCCAGCGTGCGGACGGGGCAGCCGAGCGAGCGGGCTTCGGCTTGCTGGGAATAATCCTTTTTTGGGGTGTTGGGGGGTGCCAGGGCATGGGGTAACCGCAGGCAGGCGGTCCCTGCGGGTCCTGCCTGATGGCTGCGAGCGAGACGGGTGCGAGCACGGGTTGATGGTGTGCGGTCGGGGTGTGCAGCTGGGGGTCCCATCCTGGGGCTGTGACCATATGGAAGCACCGAGGCCAAGCCGGCACATACCTCGGGAAATGCTCAGAAATGGCATTTGCAGGGATTTATGCTCCTTGGGTAAAAACTTGAACCCGAACTTGCTAATGAGCGTCTGTACTCGTGTCCAGAGGTGACAGCTCGCTTGCAGCATATCACGGCAGTAGCAAGGGATGGAATCTGAAGCTTCCTTCTTTAAAAGTAAAAGATGAATCCAAAAATCGCTTTATTAGCCCAAAAGGCTCTGCAGTGCGTGGCTGAGCGCCCCGGTGCCCACCCAGGGGGAGCGGTGGTGGCTGACAGCTCCTCGGAGGTCGTGAAGCGCTGCGGTGCTGCGGGAGATGCTGTACCGGGGGATGTAGCTGGGATGTGTGGCAGCGGGGCTCGGCTGAAGGTGCCAACGGCCAAATTACAGGCCCTCGTGTTTATCCTCACGAGGAGGCGATGCTGCTCGGGCCTTGGTTTTGAGCTGCCGCAAGTCCGTCATGGTGTCCAGGTGTCAAAGGCAGAGGTTGGATGTGTTGGCTTTGCGCTGGCAGGTCTCGGGCAGCAGGAATAACTGGGTCTTTTTGCAAATCCGAGTGTGTTTTGGTCTAACCAAACGCTTTCTTGAGTGTGGCCGGTGCTTTGCGCAGAGGCTGGCTGTTTGCACGCCGGGGCTGGCAGCGGCTGGTCTCCCTGCTCTGCCCCTGGCTGTCACCCAGCCCTGTGCCTGGTAATCTGTGCTTTTCCTCTAAATTACTCCTTGCAGAGATGACCTGAGAGGGGAAAACCGTACATCGTGCGGGTTACTTGGGAGCAGTGTTTGGTCGAACCTTTCTGCAAGCGACTCGGGTCCCAAGCTGGGGAGCTGCTTAGTGATCAAAGGTGATGAGATGCTCTTTAAAATACTAGCTCAACGCATCCCGAGGGCTTGAATCATTGTTTCCTTCTAATAATGTTCTTTATCCTATGACCCTTCCGTTTTCCATCCCAGGATGGAGGTGTATGTACATGTATATTCGTGTTTATATGGAGATATTTTCTGGGCCAAAGCTCTGCAGGAGGGAGGAGGGACGAAGCGTTGCACCATGCTCTCAATGGATGAGGGTCTGTTAGGTGATGCCGTTAGCGCAGAGCTTTTGCATTTTCCCATTTTGCCCCTTTTTCTCCCCATTTGTGTCTCCATGCAGGCCCTGTGAGATCACCCTTCGGGGTGATGATCCATTGTTCATTTTAAGCTCTTGGTCCACAAGCGATGCTGTTCTCTCTGCCCGCTGTTGGCCACTGTTGTTGATGCGCCGCTGCTGCAACCCAGGGCACACTTGAGCCTTCTGGCCCTTGTCCTGATGTCCTGGATAAAAACCCCTTGACTTGCGCCCAGAAAAGCAAAAACCATCTTGCTGGTAAACTTGTAGAAGCGGCACAAAATGCAGCTTTCACCTAAGATACTAATTTCACCAACATAAACCTTTTTGTTTATACTGCATTTATTTTTAATATGTACCCTCCAAAGACAGAAATGCGTGTACAGCAATCGTGTCAGCTGAGTTACATGGTGGACGGAGGGGGGGAAAGGCTTTTAAATGGATGTTTTTAAAATGATGCCTGTTCCAAGGCCAGTAAAAGGCTTTGCTGCTGCATGGCTGGTGGATCTGCTGCCAAGGAGAGTCCAAGATGGGATTTGCAGGAGCCAGAGTGGAAACTTCAGCCCCAAATGCTGTCTGGAGGTGTTCACCGCAATTAAAAAAAAAACCAAAAAATCTTACTTACGTTGTCTGTTAACACTAATCAGTGCTTAAAGTATAAAGGATGCAGAATCTGACAGCGTATGGAAGTTTAATGCTATCAACTGAAATATAATTAACAGCCAATTATTTCAGCATGAATGGTAGTTTTCATCAATTAGTCCAGGAAATGTTTAAATTGCATTAATTTCATCACTGCCCACTTGCGGCAGATTCAGAGGGGCTGGAACAAGCCGGTGTGCGATGGGGCTTGCCTCCGTGCGGGCAATGCCTCCTTCCCCCAGGTGGTCAGGAATTAGAGTGCGCAGACAACACCCCCCTCAAAAAAAAAGTGATAACGAGTAAAAAATAAAAAGGGGCAAAAATGCTGGGAGAAATGTGCTGTGGAAGCTTTTTGCATCAGGGTTGTTGCATTTGGGAGGCGATTCCTATTAGCAAAATTAACCTTGTACCCCAAAATCCAATGCTTGCAAGGTTGAACTGCAAAAAAAAATAAATTAAAAAATGATTCTATCCTCCGGATCGCATTTTTTGTCCCCCTCGTGCGGGGCGCTGAGCCCCGGTCCCCATTCGAGAGGGCTGATGCTTGCTTCAAGCCACGTACAGCTCCTTCATGGCTTCAAATAGAGGCACAGACCCAGCCAGCTCGCAGGAAGGTGTATGGAAATCCCTGCCGAGCCGTCTCTATGTGGAAGAAATGGAGGCTGAAATGAGGTTTCTGAATAATTGGCCCTATTTTCCTGGTTATTGGAACTTTTCTGTAACGATTGCAAAGAGCTGCCTGCAAATGGTGCTTTTTGGATCGTTTATTTAGGTGCTTAAACTCGGCATAGCAGTGGGGGATTTTTTTTCCCGGCCTGTTTTAAAATGAAGTTAAAATCTCCCTCTCAGACCAAGTCGTTCTTTTAATGCAATTTATGCAAATAAAACAGGCTTTCTCCGTAGGACCCTCTTGAGCTGGAGATGCCGGTTAAGACGGGATGGAAACTTGCAGGGGAGGGATTGCGAGCCGATGCTTGGAGCTGGCGGCAGGGAACCGCTTCTGGGGGATAACTGTGTTGGTGTGATTTTGGCGGATGAGCGCTGCCAGACTCGGGGGGACGGGGAGCCCAGGGAAATGTCGGAGCAGGGTGGAAATCCTGTATGGAAATGAGGGTAATTGCAGGTGTAAGGCAGCGTATGGGGTGGCTGCGTGGATCCAGCCCCAGTCCTCCTGGCAGCAGGTGCTAAGAAAAAGCTTGACATAATGCAAGAAATTGCCCATTAAGTGGTTTCCTAAGGAAGCTGCGGAGAGCAGGAGATGCTGTCATCCCCATCGCTTCCCTGACACACCAGCTTCTTTCCCAGAAAACCTTTTAAAAACTTGCTGGGAAGAGCGCAGAGGGTTCAACTTGCCTTGAAGCCCATTCCTGGTTTCTGCAGCAAAGACACTGGTGGGAGCCCCAGGACTTGGGAAGAGAGCAAGGACCACAGCCCTCCGATGTATGAAAAGAGCTGACGGCGCATCTTTTGCTGTTTGAGCCTAGCAAGAGGGTTTTTCCCCTCAAATCTTGGCTGCATGGATTGTGCTTTGCAATTTTTATATATATATCTATACAAAAAATGGGTTGTGCTTTGCAATATATATATTGCAAAATAGATATATATTGCAAAAATAAACCTAGATTACAAAGTGCAATCCATTTTGTGTGTGTGTGTGTGTACATCATCTTAAATTATATATATATATATATACATATATAAAGCAAGAACCTCGGGTACCTGGCTAGGCCTGAGTTCAATAACTCAAGTTTCTCCGTAGGCTTTCCAGGGTGCACCTATAGCTGCTTATAGATTTTGGATTTTAATCTTTAAGTAGTTTCTGCCTGCACTGGGAGCCGAGTATTAAGTTGGGGATTAAATTGCCTTGCTGCATGCTTCGGAGGAGGAATGATTTTGAGTTTCTTCACCGTTTTCTAACTGGGACCAGGGGGAAATGGCGTGATTTCAGGGAAGCTGCATCGTGCAGTGCTTTCTAGAAAGGAGCTTTGTAAGAAACAGCTGCAAATCTGCTTTTGGGCCATGCCAGAGGACTCTTCCAGGATGTTCTGCTGCAGAATTCCGCCCCGGGCTGCCCTTCCTTGGGCTTGTTTCCCCTCTCCCATCCCTCGAGGGGTCCCTGCCGGGGGCAGGATTTTTCTTAGGTTCCTACCAAAATGCTGCAATTTGCAGAAATCCCATGGGGTGGGTGGCCCTTGCACAAGCCGCCCTGGTTAATCATTTGCCAGGGAATAAGCCCGCTGTATCTCTTGAGCAAAGCAGCTTGCAATAAAAGGTGCAAATGAATTATCAGTGGGAAAAAAATGGGTAATTAGCGGCAGCCACAGGTGTTTTCTGGGGTCGCGTGGGGCTTTCCCTGGCCAGGGAAGGTGCTGGGTGGGTTTTGCACAGTCAATATTACACAGTGTAAATATTGCATCCCCCTCCCCGGTTTCCCAAAGGCTGGAGGGGAAGAGCTGCATTTCTGCAGCCCCCAGGGACGGCAGATGCCTTCGGCCTTGGCCGCCTCTTGGTTCCTGCTTTTTGCACGGATTTCAAGAAAGCACTTTGGACTGCACCGAAATCCCCAGCCCGGAGCTCGGCTGTTCCTCGTTAGTGACTTTATTACTAAATAATTTACAGAATGGGGCCTTGCCAGTTTTCATACGGGAAGCATTTCAAGTATGCAAACCAGATTTTATGCTTCCCTGGTGCAGCTGCTGGCCGGGCCGGGGGGAGCCGCCTCTCCCCGTCCCGCCGCCGGCTTCACCTCCCCACCTCGCTTCGCAAACGGTGGCGGAAAGGAAACGGCCCAGTGCACGTGCGGAGGGACCCTGGCAAAAATAAGGGCAAAACCCCCTATATTTTATGCCCAGCTGGTGTCCCCCAGGCTGGCTGATACGTGGTGGTGATGGGGAAAGGACCCAACTGCAGCAGCGTGGAGAGGGGCGTTTATGTTTTATTTCTATTTTATTTTTCTGGTAACTGTAAGCTGAGGGATTTATTTTTTTCATCCTGTGTCCAGGGGCGTGGTGCAAACCTGAGAAATCAATAAGCCCCTTTGGATGAGCAATGGGTTTTCCCCACGTGTTCTCAAAGGAGGGGGAAAAGCAAAACCAAACTGTTTACACGCTTGCACAAGTCACTACGGATCACGATGTCTGGCTCGTGTAGAGAACTGCAGTGGCAGTGCACGACCAAAAAGTGTTTTGCAGGAAGAGAATTGTGAGGGGAGACGAGGGTGATGGGTGCAACGAGGGTGATGGGTGCAACGTGGAAATCGAAGAAAAGCACTTTATTATGCTAAGCAGCGGGTGCAGCGGTAGGAAGCGAAGTGGCTGGAGCTTCCCCTGATGCCGCTGCAGAGGGACCCTGAGCTGGGGTGAGCCGGGATGCTCCTGCGATGCAGCTGCTTTGAGGGGCATAGCAGTCGCTAGGCGTAAATCTGAAAAATTCAAGTTTCAGGTCTGCAGAGCGGTTTTGCAAGCAGGGGGGTCACCCCGGTAACATTTCCCCGGGGTTTGAGGTTGCAGCGGGGACGCGGGGCCGTGCCGGGAGCCATCAGTCACTTCCTTGCATTGTGTCTCCTCTTCCTCCAGCGCTGCTGCGGGAGGAGGTGGCCCAGCTGCAGGAGGAGGTTCACCTGCTCCGGCAAATGAAGGAAATGCTGACGAAAGACCTGGAGGAGACGCACGGCAGCAAGACGCCGGAGGTGCTCTCGGCCACCGAGCTGAAGGTGCAGCTGGCGCAGAAGGAGCAGGAGCTGGCACGTGCCAAGGAGGCTCTGCAGGGTAAGGGCTGCGCCTCCCTCTTCCCATGCACCTCTCCCCAGGACCCTAAAGTTTCAAGAAGTTAATTAATGAGGAAAGGAAAAGCTGTCCCTTTTATTTGGACTATGCAGTACGCGTTCACCATGTACACGTGGGGCTGGGGGGGGTTGATCACAGGGCAGTGCTCTCCAAGACCCCCGCATTGTCCTGCCCCAGCAGTGCAGAGCCGGGACGGACCAGGGTGCAGCGACGGGCTGGGAAATGGCGTGCGGGGACATGTGCAGCATTGCAGAGTAATTCCTCCATGGCTAGCTATAGAGTAGAGCCAAGAGAGCAGCTGAAATGCAGCTGGAAGCGTTTGTGAGGTGGGGCAGGTTGGATTTGAGCCCCTCGGACTCTTTTAAGAGTGAAGCAGCGGGTTTCCTGGTGGGTGCAGTTTTCCTTGTCCTGTGTGGAGTTATCAGGAGCGCCGTAGAAAGCAGACGCTGGGGCTCCAGGTGATGGGCACGTTCTCCTTTTTTCTTTGTACACTGATTTGGGTGTTTTCCCACGGTGGTTGGGGCCGGGCTCTTCTTCCCTTACCAGTGGCTGCACGGCAAGCTCACTGCGAGCCCCGGGACCGGGGTGTGCAGGGCAAAATGCAATATTGCAGCTTTTCCTACCCAAAACCAAGCTGGCAATAAGTCCAGGCAGGGTGGTTTGTTAGGTAGAGCCAGGGGATGAACCTGAGCAGGGGAAAGCTCCCGTGTATCAAACCCTGGCAGCACCGCAGCTCTAAATATCATCTCAAATCCCCAACATATCGTGTGTAACTTCCACTTGTCAGCTCGTGTTTGCGGATTATAAAGAGAGGCTGTCAAAAGTTCTCAGGCTCAGAGGCTGAGCAGCTGCAGGGGAGAGCACCAGCCTACCACATCTTCCCCCGTCTGGGATGATGAGGTGCACTGGGCAGGCAGGGAATTGGGCTGAGTCTGTATTTGGGTGGAGGATTTTGGAGAAAGAAGAGAAAACTACTCAGTCTACGTGTTTTTTATTTTATCACTCTCTGATTTGCAAAAGGATTTCCATAAATTAGCAACAGCCAAAATATCTTCAAAGTCTTGCCCCCCCCCACGCCACCGGTGCAGGCTCCGGCAGCAGGAAATGCTCTGGGTTTATAAAACTCTAACTGGAGAAGAAAAACCTTAATTAGAGAATATTTGCTCTGGGCGGACAGGGAGGGGGAAGTGCTGATAAATGCAAAATACAGAAAAGCAGAACTATTTTAAGACTTATTTGCAAAAAAATTAAGAATAATAAAAAGTCATCTAAGTGAGGTCATACACGCTTCTGTGGAGGATAGTACGGAGAAAAAGTGAGTTTGGCTTGAGAATTTTGAGTATTTAAGGAACATAATGTTGTTTTTTTTATTGGGCTTCTATTGGCTGCCATACGAACCACTGGGATTGGTTTTCCAGGACTTTCTCTGCAGGTGTGATGGCTCGGAAGAGGGAATCTCAGCTTGCACTTGGAAAGGCGTGTAACAAGAAGCCTTTTAAAATCAGTGCTCCTTCCCTCCCTGGCAATATTGGAAAGCTTTTGCGTAATTTGGAAAAGCTCGCCGTGCTGGAGCTGGGCTGGAGGCGCTGGGCAGCAGAGCAGGCTTAGCAGGGCGGCGGATACAGAGACGAGTAATGTGGAAACGGGATCAGCAGCTGGAGGGGAAAAAAAATCCTTTTTCCTTTCCGTGAAAAATTGTCCATAGAGAAAGGTAGCCAAAAGTGGAGGAAAAATGGCAATAACTGTGCCAGGAGAAAAGTATCGGCTCATAGAGGCATTTGGGGAAATAATGGCTCTATATTAAGGAGCTGTAGAACAAGGCAGCGCAAGGAGCTCGGGGAAACATGGCTGGGCCGTCCTGTAGGTCAGGGGTTTGCGCTGGTCGTGTCCCGCAGCCAGAGAGCATCTCCCAGGATCACCTCCCGCCTCGCAGCATGCATCGCTGCAAAGCCCCGCGGTCCTCGCTAAAGGGTGCCCCGCGCCCGGCAGCATCGCCATCCCTGCCCCTGCAGCGGCGCGCGACCCGCGTTGGGTCGTGTGTAATGTCATTAGCGGATAAATTATATGGAAACCTGTCATCGCTGCTGGCTCCGAGCCTGGAAGTGCGACACAGACAGTTCAGCTAGATGTTGGCTCACCGGGCCTTAACGCAGGGGGAAGCGGAGAGGATTTGCCGGCGGGGTTTACTTTCGGGGGCTCCGGCAGTTTTAACAGCTTTTGTTTTGCACGGCTGCACAGGGTTTGGTTTGTGACAATCTGGATGGAGGAGGGTGGGTTCATCATCCCTCCTCGGCAATGCATTTCCAGCCCTTTCCAACAGCATTTAGTACAGGGGTAAAGCTGGCGATAAGCCTGTGCAGCGTCTTCCCTGTGCCGTGCTAACAAGCCCCTGCTGCGGGAGGGAGGGAGCAGCGATCTGGAGTGGCACAAGATGCTCTGCAGGAGTAATTCGAGCAGTTTCTGTATCAAGCAGCATGTGCTTTATGAATTTATTGCTCCTTTTTCTGGGCTAATTCCATCTCTTGCACCTTTTTTTTTAATCAATTAACATCCAAATAAAATCCTGTAGCACTACATCCTATCGTCCTCTCCTCCTTCGCTGGGGCTGGGACTTGGGATCATGCTTACAGTGTTAGCACAGTTATATTTTCCGCAGCCCCAGCTGGAAAGGGATGGATGTGGTCTGGATTTCCAAAGTGGAAATCTCCCATGGGAGAAGTTGCAGACAGCTTTATTACTCCTGGGTCCTGCTGCAGGAAGGGACCATGCCCAAGCGCCTGGAGGACTCGAGGAGCCTCTTGGCTGGGTGACATTTATGAGCGTGTGGGCTAATGGCAGAAACACCGTTTCTGGGAAGGCTTATCTAATATGCTGGAGCTCGCCTGCGGGATTATCACGCAGAGAGCAAACCTGGTTTCTGTTTCCTTTTTGAGTGCCAAGGTGGAGACGTCGGGCTGGCTTTCCCCGTTGCTCAGGAAAGCGTGAACCGACTTCGCGTCTGCTCCACAAATGGGTTGTAGCCTGGTCTCCCTCGCAAACCTGCGGCTCAGAGCTGTGACCCCACCGGGGATGGCACTTGGGCTGGGACAAGCCTCCTGCAGACGCCCTCAGCACCCCCGGCTGGCTGCAGGAAGGGGGGGGTACCAAAGAAATGGGCTGATGGGTGTCCCAGCAGGCGGGTGTCCCAGCCATGGACCCGGCCAAGGAAGCCCTCTCCACCAAAAGGACATGGAGCTCTGTACAGAAAACCCACTGTGCTCCTTTGAAGACCCACCTTAGACTCACAGCAGAAGTGATTGATCACCTTGTCATGACCATGGGCGGGTCCGGTTTGGCCTCCTAGCAGGGTGTTTCCAGGTAAATTCCCCCGAGGCAAATGCTTCACCTAATTTTTTCCTGAAATTTGACATGGCACTCGAATTTCCTGCCTGCACCGTACCTCCGCACGCCCAGGAGCGAGTACTGGTGCTGTCCGATGCCACATGGCATTAACGTCTTCAATGGCAAGATCTTCTCTGCAGACGGTGACGGCTGCACCCGGGGAGTGCACGTGCCTATTTAATTACAAAGCAAGGAGCGGCGCTGCAGTTCCTGCGCAGGGCTGACCGATTTTATGGGTTAGTCATGGCGACAATATTGAATTTCACGGTTGGGATGGAGAAACAGGAGAAATTAAGTGAATATTAATGGGACAGGATGGGTTTATGCATTCTTCTTGCATGGGGCATCACCAAGGCTTGAGCTGTGCCCCCCCGAGAATGCCTTTCCCCATGTTAGGAAATAAATATATGATTCAGTAAGTGGTAAAGTCGGCTCCGATTCTGTACCTGGCATGAAAATCTATATTGCACAGGGCGAAAGAAGTACTCACAAGAGGACGGGAGCCAGAAGGAGCTGCTCTTCAGGAGGGGCATAGGTGGGCTGTGTCCACTGCCAGTGCCCTGGCTTGTGTTTGGGCTCTGCCGCTTCATCTTGGGAGCGGGAAGCCAGGCAGGGATGCTATTTCTATGGTCCAAACTTAATCATTTTTCATCTAATATCACATTACCAAGGTAGTCAAACTAATTATCAGGATGCCCTCCAAGCAAACCTAGGCTAGATGGCGTGACCACCACTGCCTCATTTTCCCTTAATTTTATATTATTAATTTCAAAGGGGGGAGTGGGACCAACAGCAGCCCCCATTTTAGGGGGGGAAATGCCTGGGTTTAGCATGTTGTATCTAATTCCCATCCAGAAGTTGTTAGATACTGGGGCCAGACAGGGGCCATGGGGTGGTGGCACCTTTGGTGGTGGCATCACTGGGAGGTTTCAGCTGTGCTGCTGCTCTGGGCAAGGCTGTGCCCCTCCGGCTGGTGCATCAGAGCGATTAGATGTCAGCTCGTTAGGTAATGCTGGGGAGGGATTTCTAATAGTTTTCGCTGCGAGAGAAGCCCAGCGCAGAGTGGGTCCCGTTACAGCTCTGCACCCATCATCCTTCCTCCGAAGGAGTGATGCTCGGGGGATGGATCATGTGGCAGCTCAAGTAACAGGAGCACAGGCTGACCTCCTGCAGGATTAACGGTGCAGGCGGGGATGCGGGGGGTGATAGCGAGAGGATGCATGATACAGAGGATTCCCTGTCGTCTCTCCGCCTGGCTGAACCCAGTGACTTAAAGGATAGAGGGGAATGCGGCAGGCGCATCTCCTCCGTGACTACCCCACCTTCCCCGGTGCCCTTGCGTAATAGGTATGAGGCTCTGCAAGTGGAACCAAACAATGACGAGGATGATGGTTCATCTAGGTTGGAGGTGTCGCCGAGGTTGGGTTGGCCTACGCCCTGTGTCAAAACTG
>VZTV01018347.1:0-17467 GCA_013400875.1 Anhinga rufa | reverse complement strand
CCTCAGGACTCTGGGGTGCACCTCATCAGGTCCCATAGACTTGTGTATGTTCTGGTTCCTCAGGTGGTCATGAACCTGATCTTCTCTTACAGTGGACTTTACTCCCCTAGTCCCCATCCTGCGGTTCATCCACTCGAGAGGTGAGGGAAGAGAGGTTGCCAGTGAAGACTGAGGCAAAGAAGTTGTTGAGTACCTCACCCTTCTCCTCATCCACTGTTACTAGTTTGCCAGTCTTGCTCATGGCGGGGTTATGCTTTCTCTGACCTTCCTTTTCTGGCTGACATTTCCGTCTGTAGAAGCCCTTCTTGTTATTCTTTGCATCCCTTGCCAAGTTCAGCTCCAGCCGTGCCTTGCCCTTCCTGACCCCATCCCTGAGGCATACATGGACCATAAGTCATACAAGCCCTAGTCATACATGGGCCTTCATGGACCATCACAATATATTTATTGACAGCTCTGCAGAAGGACTCACATCACCCACAACATCTGCTTCCAGCCTTGGATTCAATAGCTTTGCTGGTTTCTTTCATTTCAAGCCATCACCATGTGCATGGTGGAAGCTACATAGCTCTTTCTTGCCAGCAGGAGAGCCCTGTGTGACTGACAGGGTGCTACTCCTCCCATGGCATCCAGCACATGGAGCTAATGGCTGTCATTGATGAGGGTGACAAACACACTGGTCACCCAGAGTGGATTGCATGAGGAGGGTGGGGAACATGCTTCATCACTGATGCTTTTGTCATTGTGGTGAATGTAATGTCAATATGAGAAGAGTCCCAGTGTTCCTCTCTGTCATCTTTCTCCACTCCCTTTCCTCAGAGAACGTTTATTCTTGCCTTCTTACAAGAGGCAGGACAAAGTGGAGTAATTAAGGATGCTAACTGAAGGGGTCACTAGCTCTACAACAAGGACTCGTTCAAAATTGGGAGCAAGATTACTGAATTAGAGTGAAGTAGTGAGCAAAACCAGAGGCTGTGTAACGACAGATATATTATACAATCTTCAGCTGGTCAAAAAGGAACCCGAGTAGGTAAACTTACTGACAGGGGAGTCCAGTTCCAGGGTAGAAAAAAGCAGGAATTCCTACAGACACCAGTTTAAGCCTTTTGCTCAAAATACCTAGACAGTGAGACATTTTTTAAAGCTTTTGATAACTGCCTCAGAAAGCTTCACTCGACAGTAAATGTTTATTGCTGCAAAGCTGCAATATTTTCCTCTTTTTTATTATGACTGTAAGACGCCACCTTCACCCCTATGCCTACGAACAATTAATTAGACAGCTGGTGTGTTGATGCTGCTTATCACACCGAAGGAGAAATGGTAGCACACAAGGTTCGGGGTGTGAGTTAAGAGGCCAGCCATCCTACGCTCACTTCGTGGGCAAGGAGACAGAGCTTCTGGGGTGACTCAGGGAAGGAAGACTCAAATAGGACATATCACCCCCCCACCCCCGTTCAGGGCTGGATGCCGCAGAGGAGATTAGAAACTTTCCCAGGCAGGCAAAGTCTCTGAGCTACCTATCTGCAGGCACAGCGCATCACAGGTGCTGGCTCACTCAGTTGTAACTAAATAGCAGCTGCATTTTAGAAACACAGAAAGAGAAGTATCAGCTTTTGCCAATAGGTGTGAAGTGGTGTAAAGGTATAAAATGTCAAGGCAGGAGGAAGGGGCAATCAAAACAAAAACTGAGGGTTCAAGCTGACTATCAGTGTACTACTGGAAGTGCCAGGAAATGTCTTCCTCCTTCCCAGGGACCCCTAATTGTAGCTTTGTAGGGAGAAACAGAAGCAGAGAAGAAACCACTGAGACTTACTTGCAGTTCCCAAGACATCCCAGCTAGCTAATGATCCACCACAATTTTGCCTTGTACTACAAAATGATTCTGCCCACTGGCACCTGTCCTCGAATGAGCCACAAGCAAACCCTGCACCCGACAATGTGATGCACAGGTGGGGAGAGAGAAGTTCTTGTTTCATTTGAGCAGATCAAAACACAGCTGGAAAATAAAGTCTGTCTAAAATATCCACATTCTGCTGCCCACTTCATTAGAGGAAGAATTTCAGCCTAATGCACTGTTACTCAACATTAATATGGAACTAAACCAGAAATAGTCACATGTGACAACTTATGGAAACCTCAGTAAGGAGACAGACAAAAGAAACAGTGTGGTAATATGCACAACTTAAGACATCAGCATTTCAGGATCCTGTTTTGAACCTCCTAAAAATGCATTTACACATCCCACACATTGGCTACATGATCTCTTCCTAATGCTAACAAGCCAACAACTTTCCCCATCATATGGAATATAAAGAGCTCATCAACCGCTTGGGAAAAGCAAAGAAAGTATCATTTTGAGAGGCCTTGGGGGGGTGTGACCCAAGGTTTACAAAGTTGTGATGCTGCATGCAGAACTGTTATCCACCATCTCGTGTACAGCCAGAGTTTGAGGGCACCTGCTGAACCTCGTGGGTCATCAGTCACAGACAGGGAAAAACAAGTGCATCTTTACACCGCAGGCAGTCAGCTTGCACTCACTGCCTCAGGAACTCGGTGGGACAGACAAGATCATTAGGTCTAAAAAGGGGCTAAAAAATTCTTCAACAACAGGTCCATAAATAAATGCCAAAGGCACTGCATGAGGATGTATACCCTAACAAACCAAATACAGTGCCTGGGAATGTGGGGAGAATGAGGAGGAAGGACTGACACTGGTAGCCAGGCTCACATGCTCACCTTAAATGGCATCTCCCGCTGGCACTGTCAGAGTTAAGATGCTGGGTGGCAGAGATGGCCCATTAATCTGATTCAGGAGGGCATTTGTCATGTTACAAATAACCTTCAGGGTGAAAAAAAAAAGCTCTTCCATGTGACTGCAGAAAGTGAGAGAGGCATAGAGAGCATTTACACTCCTGGGAGCTTCAGCAGTGCTGGCCACCTCAGGAGCTGCTTAATTACACCGTTAAGCCCATTCCCACCCTGGGGCTCTCAGCAGCCAGCTAGCACTGGAGAAGCACTGGGGGTAATATTTCAGATGGACTGACAGCAGAGATCACTGGAAGGGTCATTTTGCTGCTCTCTTCTCCTCCTCTATGTGCATTAGAAAATTAATATGAAAATTCAAAAGATGGTAATTCTGGAGCAGGAATGGGTACTGAAACAGAAGAATAACACTGCAGTGCTGACATGGGATAAATTCTGACCAGGGAGAGGTTAGGGCTATGCATGGTCAGTGCTCCCTTCAGTGATAAAATTTAAAGCAAGCAGTGCGGGGAGTAAGGGAAGTACAGGAGCACACCTAACACTGCCACAGGGGTGCAATGCCTCGGACATTGCTGAGCTCATGGTTTGCTTTTCCCCTCTATGCAGATCCAGTCCATGCCACACGGTCTCGGTCCATCGCTGCAGCAGCCAAGATGTTTATCACCAGGGATGGTAATACAGAGCCAGGGGAAAAGGATGGGTGATCTGGATGCTGTGGTCTGGTTCACCTGGCCACCACACCGTGGCAAGGAGGGCTGATCTCTGTCAGCACTGAGGTGGATGGGTGCAAGGCAGGGATCTCTGGGAGGGTGCAAGCAAGCTTACACCACTCAGTAGCACTGAAAGTTGGGGGCCAGCTGCTCAACGCAGCCATTGCAGATGAGTTTTGTGATGCTACAGTTTAGACCAGGGATTAACAAACCCATCTTCTGGTAGCTGTTCAGGATGTGGCAGGACAGACCTTGTTTCTTTGCTTGCACCCCTCCTGTTGAACACCACTTGTGTGATGTGGCCACCTGTACTGTCACTTTTGACTCATACCTGTGTTTGTGTGCATACTTGCTCTCTCTCTACTAACAAACGTCTTCTCACACTAAAGGGCCTTTGAACATGAGGTTACCTTTTTTAGACCATCATTAAGATACTGTGGCATTCAAATCCCAGTTAGGACTCCCATGCTCTAATAGGATTTGTAGTCAACAGGACTAAGGCAGCTTTCCAAAAATAGCACGAAGAAAATAACTTGTTTGATAACCAGAGGTCTTTTTGCTGGTGCTACCTAAAGGGAGTGGGATGCTACACTTGCAGTTACCAGGCAACAGCCAGGAGTTATCTTCTCTTTTGGGCTTGACCGAGTGGACTTGTGAGCTGAGGCTTTCTGGCCCTGAAATAGGGAGGCTGGAAGCCTCAGGGAAGGAGGCTTAGGAAGCCTGCAGATGATCAATTCCTCCCTAGCCTCTCAGATTTCTCTCCCTTTCTTGTCTCTAGAAGAAGATATCAGCTGGTCCCTGTTTAAGGATGCTGGAGCTCTGGGCAAGTCCAAGCAGGCTTGTTGGATGATCTGAAATATCTATCTCTCTCTCTCCCTCCCTCTCTGGAAAAAAAAAAAAGTTAACACTTGATCATTACTGAGAAACTCACTTTAAAACCCTGTAACCAAATCCTATGACTTAACACAGTAAATTTTCTCTGAGCTTTCCTGGGAGGAAGAAGGCAAAGGCTAAGCTGGGCTTTTCTCCCCTCTCCTTTGTTCTGCACTTTCTCCTCACCTCCCTCCACGTTGGGTGCCATGGCCATGCAGCCAGCACCTACTTCTCCCCTGCTTACAGGGAGAGCCTGACCTCCCCTGGGGTTTAATTGATTTCTTTTGTGTCTTTTATGAGCTGATATAAAACCCTGGAAAAAAGTGACAGCTGTCACTAGTGTAACGCTGGAATGAAGTGATTAAATGTGTGGAAAAAAAAAAGAAAAAAAAGGGAAGGAAAGAAACAAAAAAGCAAACTTGGCCTTACACTGTCTCCAGAGAGAGCATTGATGCATCTGTTTGCCTTGCCCAGAACAGCCCGTGCTGTAAGGATACACCTCAGGGAACTTACCACGATGTCAGTCCTGTACAGTCTCTCCCTCCTTCAAGCTAGGATTCAGCCACACCTTTTGCCCAGCCCCCAGAGGTGTGAGCTTCTCCAGCACGCAGGTGGCTGCCTATGCAGTTACAGCTCCATCTCACAGGGAGCCAGAACCCCTGCTGCGATCGTCTAGGTGAGGCAGGCGACATTTGTGCATGCCTTTTCTCTCAGCACCTTTCATAACACTCCTTTATGAATTGTTTTATCAGCAGGTGGTAGTCAGTGTTATAAAAACCCTCCATATCTGGGGCAGGAAGGGAGGAGGTGGATGACGGAGTATCATGTCCTGTGTGGAGAAGTGCAACTCTGCCATTACTGCTTATGAAGGACTATGCAAGGACCACAGTTTGCTATGAATAGTTAAAAACATCATGGTAGCTCCTATGCTTTTTTGAAAGAAGATCCTCCAAAGCAGTCTGTAGCCTTGCAGGGTCTGCCGAGGGCTGCCCCATGGCTGCCTTAAAGCCAGCCTCTGTGGGCACAGCTTCCTCAAACTCACATCCCTGGACAGCTGGGGCCTGCAGGCTCTCATGGGCTCTGGGGGTCGCAGGTTTGCTGCACCCAAGACCATGACAGCCAGCTTGGAATAGAAAAGGCAGGCTGCTTGGTGTGGAGGGCAGTCCCTGGGCTGCACTCAACAGAAAATACTGGCACAATGAATTAGTCTTCATGCATCATGCAGTAAGGGGAGATCTGGGGTCAGGTGAACACTACTGTCTGTGTTGCAGCTGGCAGGCTAGGTGTCCGGGTGCATGAGCAACGTCCAGGCAGCATCATGCCACCTGAGCCATCCTTACAAGGAGCCTACAGGAACCTCTGCCTGCAAAAAAAAAAAAAAAAATCAAGGGGAATTTCCTTTCCACAAAACAAGGGTGTTTTCCCTCCCTTGAGTCTTCCCTGCTGGACCACCCATGGCAGGCAGGGTGTCTGGTGATATACCTGGCATTCTGTTACTCTCATCTGTAGTGGGATAGTGCAGTTCCCTCAAGCTAATTGTCATGGTTTAGCCCCGGTCAGCAACCAAGCACTACNCAAAATCAGCTCAGCTAAAGGAGTCTGTGCCTTCCATCCCTGCACCCCCTCAGTTAATATACTGGGCAGGACATCATATGATATGGAATATCCCTCTGGTCAATCTGAATCAGCTCCAGTGAAGAAAATTAACTCTATCCCAGCCAAAACCATGACACTAATACACCTCTTTAACATAGCTTGATTTTACTTTTTAAAATAAGAAATTGAGTAGCAATAAGTTCAGGCTATTGTCGCAGGAGCAGCGGGTAATTCTCTGACTAAAGAAAGGCAATATGTCAAGGAAAACCTGTGGGCTGCAATGCATGACAGCTTTCACTGATTCCAGCATTAGGATGACTCACTATGAGATGGTGTGAGGACAGACCTGCAGAGGGCTAATAATCCGTTAGGCAAGCAGGGAGCACCTGAAAGTAGAGTTTTCACTAAACTGCTTAGGAGAGACAACATACTTTCAGGGATCACTTGCAAAAGAATAGAGACACAAAGGAGCTACTGCCGCTGGCAGCTATTACAAGCAGAAGCTGTGTGCCCTCCCAGGCAGCCACAGCATGGGGAGCCCAGGCAGGGAGTAGCAGCAATTTATGGGCTGGGTGAAAAGGAGCAGTGACCCTCCTGTTCTTTAAAGGCCTGCATGTGCTCCTTTCTCGCAAGTTGTTGGCAGCAGCGCTGCCAAACTGGTTGACCCTCCAAAGAACTGATAGCTCCACCAAAAAAAACCACCCAGGGGCGGTGGGAGAATGTGGTGGGTTGAACTTGTCTGGCTGTCAGACACCCACCCAGCCATTCTCTCATTCCCCTCCTCAACAGGACAGGAGGAGAAAATAAGATTTAAAAGCTCGTGGGACATGAAAAAGACAGGGAGATCACTTACCATCATGGGCAAACATTAATTTAATTTATTGCTAATGAAAATAGAGTTGGATGATGAGAAACAAAAACAAAAATTAAAACACCTTCCCCTTAACCCCCTCTCTTCCCAGGCTCAACTTTGTTCCTTCAAACCCAACTTTCCTGCCTTCTTCCCCACCCTGAATGGCACAGGGGGATGGGGAATGGGGGTTGTGGTCAGTCCGTAACAGCTCCTCTCTGGTGTTCCTTCCTCTGCACACTCTTCCCCTGCTCCAGTATGGGTTCTCCATGTGCTGCAGTCCTTCAGGAAATACCCACCTGCTCCAGCATGGGGTCCTTCATGGTTGCAATGTGGATATCTGTTCCATCTTGCTGTCTTCACCTTCTTCCCCTCCTCCTCCACTCACCTCAGTGCTCTCAGGGATGCCCAGCTCCCTGGGCACAGCATATACCCCCTCCACCAAGTGATGCACCCCGGGATCACTGGGAAAATGGCCCTAGGGTGGTGGCACAGGTGGCAGCTTTTCTTGTTTTATGTTGCATTTCCCAATTTCATCCCAATCTTCTGGGATATTTCCCCTGCAATACCGCCTCCTTTGTCCTGGTAGTGTCTCCTCGGGCAGTGAAAACATTCCAAAGATCAGTCCAAAACAAGTTTACAGGATGGTTACCAACCCCTTGCCCTGGTGCAGACGCCCTCCCCATCAGCCGTTCCCATCAGCCATCCCCATCTCCCTGTCCCCAGGAGGCAGCTCTTCTACAGCCACAGTTCTCACACTGATCCTGGGTTTCTCCGGCTTTAGTTGATGATCTCCAGAGTCATATCACAAGCTTTACTGAAGCAGGTAGCTTTGGCTATACCAGATTTCCACCTCTCTGTCTGCTTTTCAGGAGGTAAACCAGTGTGTGCATTTGTACCCCGCAGAGCACCCCTCGCCAGAGAGCCGTCGGAAAGCGCGAGAGAGCAGTGGGCTGGACACTGAGTACGAATGAGCACAAGCAGCGTCCACTCGGTGTGTGTAATTGTGCATGACAGGAGGCTTTCAGGTACAGTGAAAACATGTGCACAGCAATGGTCAGGCTGAACAGCTGTAGGTTATCCCTGGGCGCTTAATGGAGGGGTTCACCTTGGCGCGAAGTAGGCTGCTGAGCCTCTGGTGTGGGGATTGGTGTTGGCGAGGTGCTCAGAGCAAAATTTGGGTTTAGTAGGATTTTATCATTTGAGAAATGGCTGACCCCTGTGACAACTGAAGGGAAAGACAGAGAGGAGGGTGTGTGACTGTAGAGGCTGCTTACTTAGAGACTCGGGACCGAGCCTGAGGTACCTCCTGACTGCTACCCCTGATACTGAGTGATGCATACCACTTACCTATATCTTAGAGCACCCCAGAGAGGTGGCAAAAGCTACAACAGAGCTGGAAATAAGACTCAGCAGACTGAGTGAAGGCCTGAGGGAGGCAGGGAAGCTGGTTTCTAGGCCTGTGTGAGGACTGTTTCTGATCTTCTTTCCATGATCACATGACATTAAAACAACAAGGAAAAAAAATATTTTTTTGCTATGGCAGAACGCGGTGACATAAAATTCAGGCCTGCTTGTTGCGGCTTTGCAGCCAAAGGGATGTGTTTATGCAGACTGGAAAGAAAATAAATCCCTTCAAAGAATCAGCGTCAGAAAATGCCTCTCTGGTAATCCATCCATCACTTCTAATAAGCTGCTGATGCAGTATCAGGTATTGTCATCCTCTGGAAAAAAAAATATTCTTCTGGCCAAGCATAACACCATGGGAGAAAGTGAACTTTCCTGAGCTGCACTGGAAAAGGAGGTCCCATGGCCCAGACCCTGCACCCCAGGACTTCCTTCTGGCTATGTTGCACATATGTTTCAGATACATCCACTCAGACTTGGGGCAAACCTCCCCTGCATCCTGCTGGGCTCTTGTGCCATGATTGGCTTTCCCATCTCTCGGAACTGCCTGCTCTTTCTGTTTAGACCAAATACACTTAGAAAATCCCAAAGGCAAGCCCCACAGGCACAGCTTTTGGCACACGCAAAGCTGTGAGCAGCTGAACAGCTGCAGCCCAGGTCCCACTGAACAGTGCTACTGCAAGAACCAGGATTTTCCTCTCATCCTCTGGACAATGACATTCAGTTTTGAGCTGCCTCTGCATTTTGCATCAGCATTGTCCTTTCCACCTTGGCTACTGCAGAGTGGGTTGGGGGACAGGCAAGGTGGGCCCAAGATAGCTTCCCCTCTCCGGCAATGACTCATGTGGGTGTGAGGTGCCTTTTTCTTCATTGAGAAGTCTGGATGAAGGTTTTTCAGGCAAAATGTTTCCATTTTTGGAAAACAAAGAAAAGGTCTGGTCCACAGAGATGTCAGTGGGAAACAAAGACAAGCCCAAATCCATGTATTTTCTTCAGAGAATAAAATTTCTGTTAGAGGAAACCTAAATCTGACAGAGAGCTCTGCCCACATTGATGTTGACTTGGAAAAGTTTCTTCTTTCCTTTTTGGTCACGTCCTTTTATCCTCTAACTCAGATAAATGGGGTATTGGATGTCTCTTGCTCTCTAAAGGACTGAATAAATTCAACCAGACAGATGTATAATGAGGTTTATTTAACGGACCCTTTTGCACTTCAGATGTTTCCACAGACAAGCATGCATGTGGAATCCATCTGTTTCTCAGGGAGACCATAATACCCACTTGAATTTAAAATACACACTTAGGAAAAAATTGCACTGTATCTTAATAACTGCAGGGGTCTTTGGAGGTCATGAACACGGGGAGACAAGTGGATGTATTAGCATCAGGCATTAATTCCCTTTTGTAAGCTCTAGCAGCACATGGCGAGCCTTGACTTGTCACAGTGCAGCATTGATTTTGCGATCTTGAGTGGGCCTCTTCTGACCAGAAATCAGCAATTGTAACAAACTGTATTGCAGTTTTATTAATCAAACAAACACCCACTTCTATTTTCACTAACGACTTGCTAATATCTTTGGTCAAATCTCATGCATAGTGCCAGCAGGGGTTTAAATGATAATTCAAAGTTCAAGGCAAGGCTCGTTTGTGTACTATCAGGGTCACCTGTGTAGCTGCCAAATTTCACATTAGAGAGAGGAAAAGAGAGAAAAGAAATAGCCAGCATAAGCCTAATCATCTGTGAATTGCTTTGGTCGAGAGATTCCTGATGGCATCCCTTTATTTACAAAACCACTGATTTTCTTTCCTCAATGCTGGTAATGAAAGCTAGATATGAAGAAGCACTCCTGACATCTTCCATATGTCCACATGCCTTCCAGTGCAGCTGGGAGGTACATGAGAACAATTCCTTATGGCAGGACATAGCTTTCACAGAGCTTCCAGTCACAAAAGTAGCCCAAGGGCATCCACGTCACCCAGATGCAGGGCCCCTCCTTGGGCTGAGGGTCGCTTCATCCATTTGTCTCAGCACTGTCTGAAAACCTATTCTGTTTGCAGCCTGTAGAAATGTTCCCCAGCTACACGCTTCCAGGCTGCTGCCTGAGAGCACTGCAGGGCTCTCTTGTTTCAGTCAGAGGAAATGCTTTTAGGAGTAATCTCTCTGGCAACGTGTATTTATCGTCCAGCTTTCGCATGATTTACACAGTCTTTTCAGCATTATTCAGTCGATGCTCAATTAATCTTGGTTACAAACCTTTATATCTAAACCATTTGTATCTTTCTTTTCAATAATATAAACAAATTTCAAAGCAGATATCTCAGCATAATAAGTATTATTTCATGGACAGCTCGTGTGTGTAGGAGAATATTTCATTATGCCTTTAGCTTCTTCATATTCTCCAGGCAGAAGATGAAGGGATCAGGCTACCCCACTGTCCTTTAAGAGGTATCAGGATCAAAGATTTTGCTGAGTAGCCCCTACTCAGGCATATGGCAGCAGGTTGCTAAGACAAAATATTTGTCTTTCCCTTTTTAGCATATGCAGGTGACAGTCTTGGAAGGCTCAGAAAGGCTTTGGGGGCTTGTTGACTTTTGTCTATGCGTCAAACTTGTCAGAAATAATAGACTTGTAGGAAACCAGGATAACCTTGACTGAATATTGCCTCCTATTTTAGGGTTGAGTAGGGTAGTGATTTATACCTGCACGTCACCACATGCAAAAAACTACTTGAACCCAAAAGGTATCACCAGGATCTGTTAGCTCCCTGTGCCTATGACACCCATGTTTCACACTACTTTGCTGCCATAGTGGCTGCCTCTAGCCGGTCAGAGTTGAAGGGGAATAAGCTTCACCTTGACACAAGCAGCTCGAACCTACACATGCTGTGAGAACTTGCCTGAGTATCATTTTTTCTGCACCACGCTGCCTTCACGCATGACCTCAGTCTGTTGGTGCTGGTTGACATTGGAGCCTGGAGAAGTCTGCTGACACCAGCCGAACAGAAAGCAGCGGTGTAAGTAATGGGCACAGTCATCTGTTTGAGTTTGTTGGCCTTGCTTATCTCGAGAGAGATGATTCTTGAAAATCCATGATGTGCTGTCTTGGGGTTCAGCATGATTGCAGACACCGGTAGGAAGCCTCTGAAAATAAAAAATATCATAGTTTTAACAGAATAGAAGAATAATATAGTGGTTGAAGGAAGGGGGGGACCTTCTACCTCCTTAAACCATAATGGTTACAAAATGTGAGACTCCTGTGTCTCTAAATTACTGCTTACTGAGGCACTTCAGTGAATCAATCTCTGCAAATAGCTATCCCACTTTAACTTCTCTCTAGGCATCCACCAAGCCAGCCTCCTGCTCCGACTCTGAATGCAAGAAGTGGCTGCCGCTGGCTACTGAATTATAGGCTCTGGCATCATCACAGTGACATTTCATAACAACAAAAATTAGCCTGGGTTTAAAATGGAAAAAAAAAAAGGAGAAAGCATCTGAGGGGAGGATGTTTTTTCCTTCCGATCACTGTACATGTGACAGCATGGCACCTTCTAAGACAGCATGAGCAGGACTTGATGCCAACACACTGAGACGAGCCGCCTACCACTTCTCATGAAACTAGAGGTGAGAAGGATCCCCTCCAATTGTCTAGCAATATCACTAGGCCAGTTATTGGAGCCCAAGTGTAATTTTAGCGGCTCCTGGCATTCAAGAGATGTGGGCAGTTGTATATTGTGCATGCTAATGACACATAAGGGTGTTGGCTGATCCTTCATTTCTCTTTACAAATCACAGTTCCGGTAAACTGATAAAGAAAAGCTTTAGGGATCAGGGCTAAGAGGTGAGAGTGCCTCACAGCATCAGCCCTGTGCCAGCTCTCGGAGCCTGGTCCCAAAGACATTGCTGCCAGTGGCAAACCCAAGCTGAGCAGGGCCTTGTATGGTACCCTCCACATGCAGGTATACGATTCTGTCCCCATGCAATCTACTCTACTGAGTCCATACAACAGCTCATGGGGACACATCATTAACAGGATTGCAGAACTGGTCCAGCTGAAAAGTAACCCTAGCAAAACATCCTGTGAGGGTTATTTTAAATAATTTATCTATTCTATGCATATATTAGGTATATTTAATCATATATTATGTCATATATTGCTATACACATTTTCATACATGTAAATTTACATTTTTTACTGTATCTGCCCAGACATCAAAACTTGTCATTTTTAACTTGGATGAGTTTATTGCTGTGGCTTACCTTCCCATGAAGCATAGCATTTTTAACAAAATCATATTTCACAAAGCCTCTGCCATGCACTGTTGCTAGTTCTGATTGGCCTCCTGTGCCACTTTCCAGCTGGGACTCCAGGTCGGATCCTGTCGCCTCATGAGCGTGCAGCCCACAGGCTGTAGCCAGAACACATCACTTATTTAAATCAGCAAGAATAAAGTCCAGGTGGTGACAATGACAGCCACCCAAATGACTACCCATTTGAACCAGTGCTCCCCTCTGTCATCTGTGATGGGGACAAACAAGGCACGGGGATGCTCCCCGCAAAAGCCGGAGGCACTCGTGCTTCTGGCCACTTTCCTGGCAGCGGGCAGGCTGGCTGCTTGCAAAAGGGCAGAGCAGGGAATCAGCAGCGGTTCCTCCTCAGCCCACTCCCCCCTACCCCTAAAAGGCTGTTGGGGGTTGGAGGCCTGTGCCCACGCTTTGTAAGGGCTTTGCCTTGCTCAGGAAAAGAGGTGCAGCCAGCGGAGCTGCTGGCCAGCCAGGCCAGGGCGTCTCTTCTGCTGTGTGAGCTGCAGCCCCAGAGTAACCCCCCTGCTTCCCATTCCTCAGTGCTAAACTACTAAGTTGTGCAACAGTGTAATGGAAATTATTTTTTAATAAAAAAGGCCCTGCTTTTGAAGCCACAGTTAAAAAAAAAATCATAAATCTTTAGAAACAGCTCATTAGGAAGCTGGAATTAAGCACAAGTGAGTAGGAATTTCAAAGATGACATTCTAATTTTTTAATTCAAATTATTGATACTGCAATCTTCTATTAATTTCCCTATAATTGGTATATGCACTTAAGAGAACATATACCCTCCATCCATCTTGTCAGACACATACACCCAGGATTTTACCAGCAAGAGACTGAGAGAACAACCCAAGGTTAGTAGAGAGAAAGTTGCAGCAACACCTACTGTCACACGGAAATCTGAGTGCCTCTCCAGCAAATACATTGGAGCAGAGTTTTGTAACACAGGAGGCACGCAGACCCTATAGCTTCACAGCTTTTTTTTTTTTCTTTTTTCTCTGCATTACTTCAGATGAAGTGCTTCAAGCACACCACTGAAAATGTCAGAGAACAAATCAATATCATCAAGAGGAGAGCGTTGTTGATGCACCACCGGATCACATGTGAAGAGAGGGACAGCACTCCTGTCTGCAGTGGTTTTGCTGGTATGAATGTTATTGCCTGACACTTTCCCCCTAGGGAAGAGAGAAGTGTTGGGATTTTAATCTTACTTCAGCTAACCATCCTCACTCTAATTCAGCTCAAAGCCCAAAAACCATGACAAACCATCTCCAGGGTGTGTCATAGCAGACAAAGTGCTTGTTTGGAAAGGATGGGAGTAATTTTCATCTGCTTGGAAAAAGCCTGGGTTGAAAATAACCATTTTCAGCTGATTCATCGCATCCTGTACCTGCTGCTCCAGAAGACATGTCTTGCCTGCAGTGAGGAAGGCAAAAGCTCTCTGCTCACAGCCAGCAGCTGCAGGTGGTGGGGAGGAGGAGGAGAAGGGACGTGCATCCTCCCAGAGAGGTACAACCCAACCAAGCAGCTTCAGAAGGGCTATGGTGCCGCAGCAGCAAATGGGAAGCTCTCTGCTGGACTTTGTGACAAAATGCTGTGAAGCAGCATTAGAAAAAAGTCCAATAAAACCAAGTGTTTCATACTTTTCAGTGCAATTGTGCCAGACTCCCTGCAAATTCAGACCAGGGGCCCCGAGAGTGCTTGGTCACTGTGGTCCCCACCTCCTCAGCACTTTGTAGACACCCAGTTAATTAACAAGCACAAGCCTCTTCCTCACAGGAAAAATCTCAAAGAGGCTGTCTTCAACAGAGATCTTTGCCACGTGACATGGTCTTATTTTGGTAACATAAGAGGGAGTTTTGACAAGTTATGGAAGGTGAAGGGGTTTTTCCCCCTTTTTTAACATCCTGCTACTTGCCATTACTTGGTCATCTTCTGTTACATTGTGCTTGCCTCACGTGCTAAGCCTAACCATTTTTAATTACTTGCTTGCTTTTGACTTTATATTATCTTTTTCACTTGCTTTCCAGGTTTTTTTTATGCCCCTTTGTGCATTTGCACGTTATCTTAGATTTTTCTGGGCTTTGTTCTGATGTGAAATAGGACCAAGTTACATGCAAAGCCTTGGAGCATATTCATTGTTACCTCTTTTCTGGGTTTAAATTTCCGCATGCCCTTGGCAGTATTATTGATGTGTTTCTTGGCTAGCACTGGTGTACTTGGGATACAAATGCCTGATGACTCTACTGACATCTGGACAACAAGAAACTTCCCCTGCTGAGCTGCCAAATACCCGTAGCAATCACACGCCGCCCTATTTCTCCTATTTCTCGCAGGAAGGACCAGGCTGCTGGGTGACATCCTCCACCTGGTCCCAGCCTCGCAGCAGTGGAGGCCATGGGGCACCGTGAGCCTGGGACCAGCGAGGGCAGAGCCCCGAGGGCGGCAGGTGGCCACCATCAGTGGTCCTGTCACCTTGGAAGTGCCCCACGGCATTTCTGCTGGCCAAGCCACAGCAGCCGAGCGACGCTGTGGGGCTCAGCTGACCGCTAGTGCCCACACCGAAACTTCAGATCCACCATATGTGTTAATACATCTTCCTACGCCCCCACGATGAGTGTCCTCTCTGTTCAGGAGCATCATTAGATTTTATAAAGAGTGCCGCTTTTCTATCTGGTGTGCTTGAATTCATTGCCAGAGTGACATCAGCTGGGAAAAGGTGGTACTGGAGCAGAACTTTAAAGAAGTTTCTTTCCACCCAAAAGCAAGTTCCCCCCACACTACACAAAAGAACACCTCTGTTCTTCTGAAATCCAGAAATCTCAGGCAAATTATAACGTTCCATAATCTGAAAGCAGCCAATGACCACCCTCGTCAAGAGCGTTACCCAGATTAATACCAAATGAAGTTGTACTTTAATTATTCATTTTAACTGCAAACTCTTCATACATGAAATGAGCAAGAGAAAAACTGGAGCACGGCAGTGCAGCCAGCCTTGTTGAAGGGCAGAGTTGAGCTCAGGGGGGTTTTCTCTTTCAGTCATAGAGGAAAGAAGCATCAGCTCTCATGGGGGCTGGAGGTGGCAATTACCGTACTGAAGAGCTGGCTGCTTGATATGATTTTTATTTTTTGGTCCTTCTGGTGCTAGTAATTGTATTTTAATGGTATAGTAAGACTACAGGCTTCTCATTAAAAGGCAAGGCAGTTGCAACACAATACTAAGTGATTCAACACATGTTTATAAGAATTTCTGCTTCTGGCTGGCAACACATATTACTACGGAAGAACATAATGTGTTTCATATGATCCAGGCATAAATCAGGACTATATTTCTTTCTGAAAGATATCAACAACTGCTGTGAAGTAAAGTACCTTGGACAATTCTGGCATGCACTGATGTGCAGGAAATATATCAAGACTTTTTCTTTGTCAAGAAGGCATATATACTTATATCTGAATATGTGATAGGTGAGGTTGGAGAAATTCTTCTCAAAGAGGAAGACAGGTAAAGAAATCCTCAGAGACTCAGATCAGCATTGAAAAAAAGTTTTCTTTTTCTTGGGGCAGGAGACTAATGTTTATGGATTTTTTTTCAGCCAAAAATCTCTATAGGTGCAGCTGAGCTCATCTTTTAGGAAAAGAAGCTCTATGAGCTCTTACTCAGTAATACCTATGATGCTTGCTGCTTTCAAATCTATTATTGATTTGCTGAACCACCGCAACATTGACAGCATGGCTTCTGATTAGGATTTTGTTTAGTGACCAAATTTTTGTAGTTCCAGGCATTTTTCACTGTCTGAGGTAAGCAAAGGGAAATTGCCCCTTTTTCAGATAGAAAACTGATTGCCCTGAAGGTCACAGCAACTTTCTAGACACAAGCTTATTTAAGACACAATGGAAATATCCCGTGAAAAGCAGACTGCACACAGCATGGCTTTTGGGAGAGGGGGAAAAAGCTGTGCTTCCCAGGAGAACATCGCTCCTGGCCTTGTTTTGGCACCAATGCCCTTTGGTAAACGGACAGGTGCTGAGCCAGCACGCTCCTTGGGACCAGTGTCAGGAAAAAGGAGTGGTTTTTGCTGTTAGTTCTTCCATTACATTGAAGAGTTTCCATGGTGATATAAGGAAAGGGAAGGAGCAAAATGCTTACTGAAATAAATAGCTCCAGTAATTCCCAAATTATTTATGAAAGTCAGATTGAGTCAGTATGAAGTTTGCGAGTTTCTCTGCAGCAAAAAGCAGCTGGCCAAACTTTAATTTTGCTGCTGGTTGAAAGAAAATTGTGATCAGTAGCTCAAGCAATGGAGAACTGCAGGAAAAGCGTACAGCATTACAGCATGCTTGTCTCTAGCAAAAGGTTCTCTACAGTCACACCAAATACAGTTTAAAAAAATGAAATACGAGATTCCCTGTAGGTAGAGGCTTCAGAATTAAAGTCTTTAAATGGGTCATTTAAAATGCTTCATTGAATAAGGCTGATTGATAAGTCTATGCCACAGCAGGTGTACCCCTGGAGAGACTGTGGCTCATAGATAAGGCTCCACTCAGAGCAGGTAGGTATGTAAGGTAAGCAGGTAGGTAAGACTGCAGTCTGTAGGTAAGTCCAAGCCAGAGCAGGGCAAGGGGAGGAGTTCATTGCAATGTTAAACCCGATGGTCTGGTCCAAAGGGGTGGAGACTGTAATGGAAATACCTTTAAATTGTTGTAACCCATGATTTGAGTTGCATGTTATAGGAATCACAACAGCAGGAACCACCTGAACCAATGGAGGACAAGCCTTACAAGAAGCAGTGCCAGTGCAGCAGTGACCTGACCTGAGCTGGCTTTGGTGCCCGGTAACTCCACGCAACACACCACCTCTCCTGTCCTGAGCGACCACCAGAACAGATGGAGCCCAGCGTCACAGAGTAAATGAATTCAGTGAACATTTTGTGAACATCTGTGGACATTTTACAGACATTTC
>VZTV01018344.1:8832-24044 GCA_013400875.1 Anhinga rufa | reverse complement strand
GCAAACACCCGTGCCCCAGCAGCATTTATGGCAGCTGTGGAGAGCCAGGATAGCATTCCAGCTGAGGAGAGCTCAAAACTCCGTCCAGTCCCTCTGACTGACCCTGTATCCAGCTGGTGGCTTCTATTTCAGTGAGACACATGAAACTAAGCATCCACTGCTGGTGCTGGCAGACTCCATGAGCACCTGCAGGACCANTGTCATATTTAGTGATCTTTTTAATCTGTTAATATGTTACTTTCCTCCTAACTGTAGAAAGGCTCCAATTAATCATAATGATCATTTACTCAAGTGCTCACTAATTCTCTTCTACAAATAGCGATGCTCTATAGCATCATTAAAAAAAAAAAATCAATGGCCACATCTCTGATGAGATAATTTTATCAGTCATTTAGAATGAGCAGTTGGAATAAAAGGCACAAGCCATATTCATACTGAAAAAAAGATAATAAACCAGTAATCCCTCTTACTCCTGTTTTAAAGCATAGGAATAAATGGGAGAATTCAGACATGCAAACATTATGGTCTGCTTCTTATACAGCGTGTTCATGCAAAGGGACAAGGAAAAGAAAATTGATGGCATGCACTAGAGCAGAATCGAAGGGATAACGATTTTGTAGTCCTGCAGCTCAGATGGGTAAAAGGTGACATCCACCACAGGGAAGCCAAGAGTAATCCTGGGAGTGTTTAATCTCATTCAGCTGAACTAAATCACGGTGTTTGAAGTCTTACTGCAAGTTTATGAGGGCATATAGTAAAGTTCAAATACAACTCAGTGCTACAGTGCTATCAACAAGAAATGGCTAAATTCTTGGTCCAAGGTAGCAAGCAGCCACAAAGCACTGAGCAGGAATTTGCTACTCTCATCCCATCCTCCAAAACAGCAACCAGCACAGCTCAGCTATTTGCTGCTCATGAAGCCCATTATCAAATTACTGCCTGGCTGGAGCGAGGAAGGAGCTGGGGAGGAAGGGAGATTCCTGCCAGCACAGCTCCTCCCCAGCGACCTCCAGGTGCCACAGCACATTATCGTCTCCTGCCTAGACCTTCTGGGAAGGCTGTGGATGAAGCCCACACACCTGCATGTTGGAAATATCTGCAAAAGGAGCGCGGAAAGAGCTGCATAATCACCTCCCCTCACTGTCCAAGTATCCCCATAGACCTTATTTTGGGCATGAAGCTGAAGAGGGCCAGATGTCAGTGGTGCAGATGATTCCTAAGGGGAGCCATTATTCATTCCTAAGCAATGCTGCTTACACCCAGACCCGTGTATGGGTCACACACTGCTGACACGTCACACTGCTTCAACATCAGATTGGCATTGCATTAACCCCTAGTCCGTGCAATGGCAAGAAATGGGTGGGGTTTGTTTTTGCAGAAGGAGCATGCCAAGCATAGCTTGCCTTCCAGGTCAATGTTGTCTGTAGATGAGGTCGCAGCAAGGAGGTTTGAATGTCAAGGGCTTTTGCATACTGTCAACACAGAGATAATTTAAGCCTGAGATGAGAGAGGCAGAAAATTACCTCATCCTTCCACTGTAAACTTGCTGCTCCCAAAGGCTTTAATATGATACTCCAAGCTGAGCTGCTCTACTGCAATCTGTCTAGAGGTTTGAGTGGGACAGAACATAGCTTTATGGTGTGGGGAGTCATTCCTAGGTCTAAATGGGACTTAGAGGCTCTATATCTTTTTAGTTAGTTACTGAATTTGCCTTCACAAGGGCAGACTTCAGCCATAAAAACTTAGCAGTCAAACATGAAAAATAATTTATGAAATACCAAAACATTGTCAAGTCCAACACCCCAGAAGGCAACCAAGCAGGGCATGGCCCTCATAGTACTTAGTAAGGATACAGTTAAACCTCTGAGTGTGTTATAAGGGTAATCTACAGAGTTCAGTGCTACGCTTAAGAATGACGACCAGAGCGAGGAGACTCGTGCTGTTTTAAGGACTCTTGTGTAGCTTTGCTTGAGGGATGAATGGACGATTCAGGAGAACCCTCTTTAAAAGGACTGGAAGCGCAGCAGCAAACTGGGATTTTCAGTGGACAATGACACTCAGATGCCTATTATTTATGCTAAGGTTTAGAAATGGAGCAGTTTTCACATGTCCTCCTGTTGCAGGTGTCTGCCTTAGACATCCATTGTAATGCTTTCAACCCAGTAGAACAAGGAAACACCAAGGCCGGCAGCCCCGATGGTGGGCTGACTAGTCCATTTCTTACTCTTCATCCTGGGCATTGTGAACACCATGGCCTGACTTAATACTCCAAATTCTCTTTTGGCAGCCTTTTTCCCCTTGAACTATAGAGGTAACTGAGTCCCATATAATGAGGGTCACCTAGGATATCTCACATTCACCTCTATTCCAGCCTCAGCTTTGAATGCAACTCAGACACAAAATAATGACTTTTAGAGTGTGAACACATCATGCAGTCCCCTGAAATGAAAGATGCTCCTCCAAACACAAGCAGTTACCATTACTTTAGAATTGCACTTGTTTTCTAAATGGTACATTGTTATATATATATATGGTACACTGTTATATATACGGTAGACTAGAGAGAGCAAAGCTGGATTATAAAGACCATAAATATTCAATTTGATGGAGGGTGTGAGAGGAGCTAGCTGGAACTAGCTTTTCTGGAAGGAGAAAACAATGCTCCTCTTCCCTACCATTTTAAGATCATTTTGGATTAATTGGTATACACTGAGCTGTATACCTTGCTCATCTGAACCTCCATTGCCATTAACACAGATTAATTAGTGCTAGCATTATGATTAAAGTAGTTTGAAGATCAAGTCCCTAAGATCTATTTTCATGAGATGTAGTAATGCTGTTTCAAGAGACACCAGGTATCATAACTTATTGTACTGTTAAAATCTGCACAATCAATATGTCTGCATCTTTAAAATTTTACAGTATAATAATAATAAGATAGACATAAAATCCTACTGGTATTGCATTTACTCCCATCAGCATTAATGATCTTAACACAGCAGGTGTTATCATTCCTAACAAGACACGGTATTTGCTATTTCATGCTTAGATGCTCCCTCCTCTTAGTTCACAGAAGCTGAGAAAGCTCTGTTAATGATTTGATAATGCCACAGGCAGAGACACTTTGGGCACAGTTTAGCCCAATTTTCTCCATGCTGAACCAGGCAACGTCCCTCATCTGCTGTGATCTCTGGAGCAGGGTAGAGGCAGGAGTCCTACAAGACCAGGCACAATCCAATATCTTTATGTTAGGAAAATACATATTTAAGACTGAAATTCTCCTTCACTGAGCCTTTTCCCCGGCCTGGGAGACAAAAAAAGAAAAAAAAAAATCACTAAGAACAGAAAAAAACCCACCTGAGCATTAAACTGGCTAGAAAACAAGTTCAAAATAAAAACAGATTCATTTCAGATTAATTCATTGTATGGTCAACATTTCTCTCACTAAACTGAAGTAGGAGCTGTCCACCTAAGGCTGCAGGTTCTTCAGTGTCTAGTGGCTGCACAAGCAATGTACAACTGAGACAAAAAAAGACGTCTGGGAGCTGCTTTAGGCCATGTCAGCTTTAGGCCATGTCCTGGGTACCATTTACCAGGCATGGGTAAGTCATTGTGAGCTGCCATCATGGCTGGCACCCAGAAATGCCATGCGGTCCATGTGCAGCTCTCTCTGCTGGGGCTTACTGATGCTAGATACACGTGTCCTCTAGATGGCCCTTCTATAGGAAGGAAATCCCATACCCTGGAGGTGCCCATCTTTCTTAATTGACCAGAAAGGAGTTTGGGATGAGCAAACTCCTAATTTGTGTCACTCAACTCAGTGCATCAAATTCCAGAGAAGTCGTTTAATGTCTCTGTACCTTGGTTTCTTTACGTGCAACACAAAGTGCTTTGAGGTACCTCACAGAGAAGATCTTTTCAGACTGAGTATGATGCAGCACTGCCAAATGCTGCTGCCAATTAGGCCTCATAAAAAGTGAATGGTTGGATGCACATTCTGCATCCTATTGCAGAGGAAATGCAGTACTGAAATACTCCTCACTGCTAAAAGAAAACTCTCTCAATGGAGAAAGCTCATCAAAGTATTAAAAGCTACTTCTGTGGACTTCCCGAAGATATCTATTCCTTTAATCTCTGGACGGTGGCAGTTTTAGAAGAGATGCCATTATAGCTGCTCATTGTGGGATGAATTATGCAAGAATTTATTATTGATTCAAGGGGAGCCTGCTCAAGCATGCAATCAAAGACAAGGCAGGGCAGAGGGGAAAGGACAAGGTTTCTATAGTTAACTAAACTGATTCACGACCCAAGAAAAATTTAAGGCAAAAGAAGCAGTTCACAAAGTGGAGCATTTTACATACCAAATCACCATTTCCACACCCATAACCAGCCTTTATTACCAGACCGTCATGGAGCAGAGCCCATGAGTTACATGAGTCCCCTCGCAACCCAGAAATACATCCCCACCACCACCATCCCAACCATCCACAGGGTCAAAGGCAGAAACCCCTTTGGCTGTGAACCCCCAACCCAACCCAGCCCATCGACACAGGGCTGGGAGACTACAACAGCCCTGCCCAGGGCTGGAGAGACCTTGTGCCCTGGGTGAGGAGACCTGAGGGGTCCAGGTTACAGGCCAGAGCTGTAGAAACACCTGACCCACCTCAAAATGACAACTAGGGCAAGGCCATGTAGCTGCAGAAAGCCATGTTTTAAGAAAGGATGTTTGTGGGCACCTTGGCACCATACCAGAGTTTGACAAGGTCTGTTCAAGGAGTTCAGAGGTGGGGGAAGGAGAGGTTTAACTTGAGAATTAAGAGGGTAGTGAAACTAAAAGCATGTAAAGCCCAAGCAATGACACAGGGGTGACAGGCACCCATCAATTATCTTTGAAAGAGAAATAAAAAGAGGCCATTTAAAAAGCCAAGAAGGCTGGAGGTAAGCAAGTGGAAATAAAATGAGCTTACACAGCAAGTCAGTCACTGGCAAATATAAAACAAACCATGTGGAGGCTTAATAGCATGTTTAGCATTTTGAGTAATGGACATAAATTTGCTTTTCTCAACTTGACCTTTGTTAACAACCTTAGGCACTAGAGGGCTATTATCCTGCAGCATTCCCTTTACTAAACTCATCATGTCTCTCAGTGCTAGGGACTATTTCCTAATACAATCAGAAGAGAGATCAGTAACAATAATTATATAAACATATATATAATGCATATATATCTATGCATTCACATGCGCACACACATGCTCTTTGCTTACAACAACTCTCCAGTGGAAACGTTACAGTGACATTTAGGCAGAAAAACATCCAGCAGAGATCTGACACTAAAACCATCCTTGATGCTGCTGCATAGAAAATGGCAACAAGAGTAGGAGAGAGGAAAAAAAATAAAATCAGTAAAGCTAAACAACTCTCTAATACTCCACCAAAAGGGCTTATTTTAATTGCAGCAGGACAGTGGCATGTTTCTGGACTCAGCCACATGTTTTGCTAAATAATCTTCTTTAAAATGTTATAAATATGCAGAACTTTGAGAAGTAGGTCAGTGGCTCAACACGTTGTAGCAAATAGCTCAGATAAATACTAGTCATTCCCCTGTGGTCTGCAGTCAGTAGCAGGTCTGGCACACTCTGCAGCTAGTCGAATGGCAATTCACTGCATTCGAGGACCATTCCCCAAATTATACAACATCTGAGTACCTGGTCACAGCTAACAACATGTCTCTCAACTGACAGAGAAATCAAACTCTCCTTCTCATCGTTTAAGTTGTCTCACAATCAGCAAGGGCAAAAGCAGGAGAAAGCAGAAGGACGTGAGAATTCAAGACACTGATGTAATGAATAAAATGAAAAACTACAGTTCAGGATAAACCCTGAATGCAAGTGTCAGCTCTGCCAGAAAGGTGACTTCAAAATCCCACTTTGAACATTGGTCCAGATGCATTAAAACCCATCGCGGGAGGAATGTCTCCGTGCGAGCACCAGATGAGCCCTTTGCAAAGTTCCCCAGGACCTGTAAAAGCCAAGCTGTGGCTCATGCAAAATCCTCCCGTGGATTTGGTGCCCTGAACCCATGAGGTGCAGCTCCCCTCGCCCACCCCCTCCTTCACAAATGGATTTCAGCGAGCACTTACCATCAGCAAGCTCAGAGCAGATTCGGGAGCACGCTGCACAGCCATCTCCTCTCTTCCTACATACAAATCCTCCCCACGACTCGGTCAGCCCTCGGCCCTCCGTCACGGCAAAGCATCCACAGAGCCCACAGCTAACTGCAGGGAGAGAAGCCCCAAATCAGGGTCGGAGAGCATTTGCAAGAGGAGGAGAGGATGGATGAGGGGGTGGGGAGGAGAGGAGGGAAGGAAATAACCTTCTCAGCCAGGGAAAGAAGCTTAAGCTAGGCCAAATTTTACACTAGAGAGAGGAGGAAAATGAAATGGAGAGCCTGCTGGAGAAACAAGATATCGGGAACTGCAGGATATTTAAAGCTCAGGCGCACACCGCCACAGCGAGCAGCAGCAACACAGGACATGTATCAAACACCTACATGACAGGTTAGGTCCAAGCCATCCTCCCCCTGCCCCAGCACGCAGACTATAATTAATTGCTTTTAATTTCCACTCTCCTTCCTTCACCTAAATAAATGCCTAAGTAGCATAAAACTGCCATGTCCCTGACTCTGCATCTTCCTCCCTGCCCTGGCGATGCTAGCGCAGAAACAATGTCAAATATCGCAACATACCGCTTCCAACAGGGTCAAATCTCTTCTCTCTTCTTGCAAAGCCCTGCTTTGCCTGGTTTTGAAAGCAGACGCCTGCATAATACAGACATGAGCAACGAGTGAGAGGAGCCAGAACCAGGAAGCACCTGGCGTTCACTTGAGAGCAACAATTACCTTCATCATATTCGAGCGAGAGCTGGGTTACACAGTGACCCTTTTCACCTTAGACACCCCCCCCCCGCCCCCCCAAGAAAGTCTCTTCCTTCTCCTCCTCCTCTCCAAATGGACTCAGCTCCCTGTGGAGCTAACACACTTCCTAGAAACATGTAATTACACAGGCTGTTGTGTTAGCGCTCTGATCACGCTGCCTGTACTGCATGGAAACGGCAGGCAGGCAGCCCCCCCTTCCCTCCCTTCGTAAGGCGACATGCTGCAATCCCCCACCGAGCTCCTGCGGCACGGGGGCCGGAGACGGCTAATTGTGACTATGTGGCCAGTTAAGACATAAAGACAAATTAGCCTTGAAAATAAGCTCCTTGTTTAAACGTTAGCTGTAAATGGAAGATGGCTTTCTGAAAGCATTTAAAAATAAACAGAGCATCCTGGTAGGAAGGCCAGTACTCTCACGCAGATGTGCCCTGCCAGACCTGCAGGACCCCTACTCTGTAGGGCTCAAAACCCTCCTGGACTTAGTGTATCTACTCTCATACCTCCCCTCTGAAGAAGCAGCATTTTGGCTTTCTTTCCTAAAATGGTAGGCTTCATGTAATGACAATGTCTGTTCATCTTCCAACTCCTACCTGCACATACTGCCCCCCAAAATGATTTTGGAACCAAATTAAAAGTTTCAGACAAATTCAAACAGACTTGAATTCTCTGACACGTCATTCTTGCAACTTTTATAGAAATAGGCACCAGGATAGAAAAGAGAATCAAATTTCTGTCTCCATGAAGGCAGCAGCAGTAATCCAGCCCTTGTGGTCTTCAGGCTACATCTGGCAGGTCAGCTGTGGCATGTACCACACTGGAGTACTTACTTGACCAACCTCTCATTGCCCACTTATCACTATGTTTTAGCAAAGAGGACACAGCGACATGGGAGATTGCAGACATTGCCCTAGGAAGGCAGGATATCTGTGGCAGACCCATACCTCCCAGCATACTACTTTTGGGCCAGGGAACCACCTTACTTGGAAGGCATGTACAGCCTGTGGCATACGGAGAAGCTCAGGTTTTTTCATCTAAATACATAGACCAGTGACATTCCCCCTACGCTGCAGCACCAAGCCTGGGTGTTCCATGGTGATGGCAGGGGCTTCCTTCCCCCAGCAGGTTTTCCACAAAGAGGTGTGGGAGGTAGAAGACACTTTTACACCTCTTAAAACAAAATGTAGACTCACTCATGGAAGTGAGTGGGTACACAGGAAGGCATTTTCTGGGGTCCCCCCTCCTTGATTTTGGGTTACACACATCAACACTCAAGGAGAGACCCTTGTGTCACACCTGGCAGTGGCATTTACTGCATTGTTTCTGAGACCTGACTTCCTTCACTGCAATGAGTGTAGCCCCTCTGAAAGCACGCTTATGCCAGCAGCCGTGCTCACCTCCACCCTTGGATGTAAGTCTTCTCCACTAATGGAGAACGGGGGCCCAGCTTCTCAAATGCATTAAGGTACCTGAGCACCAAAGGGCTCTGGGCTTCAGTGATTTTCTTCAACCAGACCAGAGAGCTGAGGCAGAGTTTCACAGTGCTTTCTAACCATAGGGCCCATCTTGGCTGTCTGCAGTGGGTTATTATTTGCCTCACAGTCATCTGAAGCTGTGAGCTATCATACAATGTGATCTGCTCCTTTCCCTCCAAACAGATTTGTCTTCATCTCTGAAGATGAACAGGTTGCTGACTGTTATAAGGAATGGAAAAGCAGGCTACTTAAATGTCTCTTGAAAGGGGAAAATATTCAGAATAAAAGATGAAGGTAAGTTTAAAAAAAAAAAACATCTCGAGGCATCAAATTATAAAATATGTAACTAAATCTTTTTCAAGAGCACCGTGACAAATATCCCAAGGCTATAACATTTTTCCCTACACTAACTCAATCTGAAGTACTGTAAGGAGGTGGCTGTAGAAACAACACATTCAGTAACTCTCAAGTCTGACAAGCAAGGTTTCTCCTTTGCCAAGTGTTTTTAAGGAACAAGCCTATCCCTACATTTTTGGACTCTGCTAAAATGAAGAATCTGAAAATGTGGATGTCTCTTCCACCTCAAGCTCCTGAATTCACTCTACAATTGAGCAGGGTAAAATTGCAGTCAAACACTAGGAGCTAGTTATGATTTGTGGTGTCCTTGAAAAAATTCTAGGTTTTTCCTGAGCTCTGCAAGTCTCAGGGTAATGATCATATGTGGGGAGCCATCTGTGCACAAGTATATGATCTATGGCGTCAAGGTACACTTGCAAACTTACCTATAGGTTTGCCACTTTCTACTATTTAGGTGAATAAATTTTGTAGTGCAAAAGGAAAAAAGATCATTATTCACTGTATTCACTGCAGGTTGTCAAGAGATAAGACCAGTTTTAAAAAGGAACTTATTGGAGAGATGGTCAAAACTACAGACTTGTGGGTTTGGTTCAAGGCCAAAGCAAAAGCAAAAGAAAAGAGTTTATTAGCTGTCTGTCCATCTGTCCCCCCCTGCCCTCCCTACTTTAAGAGAATAGGTACTACAATTGGTTAATAAAGTAACAGCTCACAATCAGTCAAAGAAAACCTGTTATGGCAAACTCTGGATTAATAGAAAAACTGATACCAGTAAGATGACATAAAACACTTGGAGGCTGGTATCCTCCAATTCCAGTGTTATCACTGGCACTACTTTGAAAGGGTTAATATAAGCATAGTTATGCCATGCCATGGTCCGTCACCATCATTAGAGCTGGTGGTTGCTGGGGGTGTGATTTGAGGTTCCGGTAATGCAATGTGGTAGGAAAACCCTCTGCTGAAAGCACATGGACATGCAGGGCCTGATAGGCACCTATTGTCCTCAACAGGAGGCATGTCTTTGGAGGCCAGGAAGGCGGCAGTGGCATTATTAATGGTATAAACAAAGGCAATACAGAGCTCAGGGTCAATTGCAAGACTTGATTTCAGCTTGTATAGAGTCCATATTTATTATTAAATTTATTTCCTGTTTTGTTTCTTCAATGAGCAAACAGGAGCTCCAGTTTTCAGTGAAATGAAAATAAATTTCCCATGTACTGCTACCTTATATATTTTAACCTCTAAAAATCAAAGTCCTTCCTCCAGTCACCTGTGACATTTGTGACAGATCAAAATCCTAGTATGAATTTTGATTCGCCTTCTTGCATCACACGTGTGTTTGAGTGAAATGTTGTCTAGCACACAACAACTGCCACCAGGTCACTTCTTAAGCAAAGGTGTATACAAAGAAAATTGTTTGATCAAGAGGAGTTAAAGTCTTGTGTTGGGTTTAGTCTTGTGTTGGTTTGTGTTGGCAAGGCTTTGGTAGCGGAGGGGGGCTACAGGGGTGGGTTCTGAGAGAAGCTGCTAGAAGCTTCCCCCGTGTCTGAGAGCGCCAATGCCCGCCAGCTCCAAGACAGACCCGCCACTGGCCAAGGCCGAGCCCATCAGCAACAGTGGTAGCACCTCCATGATAATATATTTAAGAAGGGGGAAAAGGAAAACCTGTGCAACAGCAGCTGGGAGAGAGGAGTGAGACAAACAACCCTGCAGACACCAAGGTCAGTGAAGAACGAGGGGGAGGAGGTGCTCCAGGCACTGGAGCAGAGATTCCCCTGCAGCCCGTGGAGAAGACCATGGTGAGGCAGGCTGTCCCCCTGCAGCCCATGGAGGTCAATGGTAGAGCAGATATCCACCCAGTGAGGACCCAACACCAGAGCAGGTGGATGCCTGAAGGAGGCTGTGACCCCGTGGGAAGCCCACACTGGAGAGCAGGCTCCTGGCAGGAGCTGTGGACCCGTGGAGAGAGGAGCCCACGCTGGAGCAGGTTTGCTGGCAGAACTTGTGACCCTGTGGGGGACCCACGCTGGAGCAGTTCATGAAGAACTGCAGCCCATGGGAAGGACACATGTTGGAGAAGTTCGTGGAGGACTGCCTCCTGTGGAAGGGACCCCATGCTGGAGCAGGGGAAGAGTGAGAGGAGTCCTGCCTCTGAGGAGAAAGGGGTGGCAGAGACAACACATGATGAACTTGCTGCAACCCCCGCTCCCCATCCCCCAGCGCTGCTGAGGGAGAGGAGTTAGAGAAATCGGGAACAAAATTAAGCCTGGGAAAAAGGGAGGGGTGGGTGGAAGGTGTTTTGAGATTTGGCTTTATATCTCACTATTCTACTCTGATTTGATTAGTCATAAATTAAATTAATTTTTTCCCCCAAGTTGAGTCTGGTTTACTCGTGACTGTAACTGATGAGTGATCTCTCCCTGTCCTTATCTCGACCCATGAGCTTTTTGTTATATTTCTCTCCACTGTCTAGCTGAGGAAGGGGAGGGGTAAAGCAGCTTTGGTGGGACCCTGGTGTCCAGCCAAGATCAACACACCACAAGTCTTCACCTCAATTTACAAGGACTTAAAACAAGTCCTGCTATTGTTTTGGCAGGAAAATTGTCAATTAAAGGTGACGGTACTACCATAAGCAATGACGTGACCAGAATCACACCCATTTCCAAGACCCTCACCAATTCCAAGAAACCAATGCAGAACCCAACAAGCATCTCTGAACTTGAGATATATCAAATTTTATGCCATACTTGTAAAAAGATTTAACCTTAAATTTAAAGGACAATGAGCTTTCAGTGGTGTGAAAAGAATAGATTATGTGCAAGTATGAAAAGCTATCTGAGTTTATTGAATTTCCTTCAGCCATTCATGTGTTCCTCATGCATCTCAACTGTTTGCTGGAACTTAGTTGATTAGTTTCAAGTACATGTTAGTCACAGAAATCGAACTCGTATTATGAGTGGCCATGGCAGAAGTGCTTCTGCTTTAATCCACAAAGGAGGAACCACTTCATGCAACAAATTGCAACAAAGCAACACAGATGGGATGTCTAAGATGCCTATCCAACCTATAGAGAATTATACAAAAAGAAATATTTGCATAATTCAAACAGACAAATTTGAGGACCTACATTTTTTCTTGTAGCATATGCCCAAAGAAGATAAAAGCCTGATGTCAACAAGTAAATTATTCATTATGAATTATTCACTCAGGTTTAAAAAAAAAATCTGTAATGAACTTATTGCATTAGCTCTTCTCCTTACCTTCCTGTGCTCCCTTCCATCAACCCAATTGCTCCAAAAATCATTTGTCATGCCCCACAAACATATCCCAGCAGGGCTAGGACTGTTTCTTCTGAAAACTCTCTTAGAAGCTTTTGATAATTATTGTAGTGATAAGGATGATTCTCCAAGCTGCCAAAGAAATACTATATAGGAAAAGAAATGTTATTCCTGGAGCCAGCAGACTGTCAAATGAAGCCACTTCATGTGGATATATGAGAGGAAGGGTCTCTGATCAGCCTCTTCCTCCACCATCACTCTCTCTGAAGGGGAAGTTAGTGAAGGGTTCCCTACCAAGCGCTTGAGAAAATATTTCCTTGCCTTCCTCAATGAGGAGGTGTTACAGAAAATATTGCCAGAAATCTATCCGGGTTAGGAGGAGACCTACATTATAACACAGGCTAAGAGAAGGATTAATCTCAAACTCATCTCTTATTTCTCTAATTTCCAGTTTAGCTGTTGATTGACACATTTCCCTTGCCTAGCTTTTTCTGGCAACTGTTTACTACGGAAATAGTGCTGTTCATAAGTGGTATAAACCAGAGGCTCTGCCTCCATCTGAGTGCTGAGTGCTTCCCTGATTGAACCTCTCTGGATCATTTGTCTTTAGAACTGTGCAAGCAACCTACAGGCTGCTCATTGCTAAGCAGTCCCACTCCCAAGATGACTTATGTTTGAACACTAATTAGCTTGGATAGGCACTGCTTTGGAACAAAAATTCTTATAAATATCTTATTATAAGGACAAGGGCGAGATAGCACAGAACTTTCCTGATATACCACCATAGCTAGTGGCAGAGATATTTCTTCGACCTTCTGAAAGCACTTCTTCATGACAGTGACTATCACTGGAGAACAAAGATCCTTGCAAGAAAAGGTCATTGCACACCTCCTTCCATGTGTGAGGATGAGACCTGGCAAAGCAGGAAGGCTAGTCCAGAGTCCCCTAGCAGACAGCTGCCTGGGCCAGGAAGAGAACTGAGACTTCTGTGGTCTCTGTGCCAACCACGAGGCAAAGTCCAGCCTTAGACCACTTTCAAGAGACCTAAGCAAGCCAGAAAAGACTCTTGTATGTAAGTATGAGAACTGGAGAGTCCAGAGAGTGTTATGCCAGTAGTAAGAGTTCAAAGTAACAGGCTTACAGAAGTATACCATAGTGACATACAAGAAATATGTGTTTGAAGTGGGGTGGCTTCTCATCAGAAGCAGTGAATGGACTCTGACATATGAGCAGACCTGCTGCTCTTACACAAGGCCAGCTACTGCCTCTCTCAATTTTGAGGTGAGGTTGGTCTACACTTTTTCTGCCTCTCAATGTGAGAAAGACTCCTGCCTTCCAGGTCCCCCTTCAGCCTGTGCTGTACAAGATTTTAGGAATCCTGGCAGTCTGCCCCTGATATCTGGTAGGCAAAGCATCTCCTGCTGAGCTCTGGTCAGTGGGAGCCAACACCCAGTAGCACCTCCTGCATCTCCCATCCATCAGTACTGCCTTTCTGTTCTGAACTCAGCAGGGGCTGGGCAGCCTTGGAGATGAATTATCGCTGTCCTGAACGGGGCAGGTTTAACCAGAAATAGCATCCTCCATCATCCATGAGCAGCTTGTTTCAGCCCACAGCTGGGCTGACATCTGTAACTGCTTGGCACTCATAAATCTCAGACCTATGACTTTTGTCTGAGCTCCCATTCCCCACTATGTCCCCACCCAATTTCCACAGCCCACACCGAGCAAGCCAGGAAAAGAGCCCAGTTCCAAGCAAAACTCTGAACTTCCTCTACTTCATGAAACAACCTATGGCATTTAAACCTGTTGCAAGAAAAGATGTAGATTAAGAGAAAAACCTAATATAATAGTATTCCAAAAGCTGACCTCCAATGTTCTTCCAGCTTATATTCTATTTAATTTAGCATGCAAGAACTTAACACTAATGGTGCACTGGGACAACCCTAATTTAAAAAAACCTGAAGATTAATAACTAGAAAATAAATATGTCATAACTCAAAGTATGACTTAATAGTGGCATAGTAATTAACATTCAATAACCATCTTAGCTTGAAAGCCCTGGGTTTCATACTATGATTGTTTAATGTTAATTTGACATTTATATGATGATGTCCTCAGCAGACTCAGATATCATGAGTCCAGGTGAACATGGAGGCCCAATACAGGGTGTGGAGTCTGCAAGTGTGCATCACTGCCGCAGTTATATTTGTTTTCTGAAAATGCATTCCCCAGTGCTGTCGCATGACCTTTTTGACACAGGTGGTGGAGGAGCCAATGAGGCAAAATGTGCTGCTGGACCTTATACTAAAACACAAAGAAGGTCTGGTTGAGGATGTGAGGGTTGGGGCTAGCCTTGGCTGCAGTGACCATGAGATGGTGGAGTTCAGGATCCTGCATGGTAGAAGTAGAGTGACAAGTAGGATTACAACCCTGGACTTTGGGAGAGCTAACTTTGGCTTCTTCAAAGACCTGCTTGAAAGAATCCCATGGGCTAGGGCTCTAGAAGGTAGCGGGGGATAGTTGAAGAGAGCTGGTCAATATTCAAATACTACTTCCTTCAAGCTCAAGATCCTAGCTCCCTATGAGGAAGAAGTCACACAAAGGAGCTAGGAGATCCACATGGATGAGCAAAGAGCTTCTAAAAAAAACTCAAATGGAAGAAGGAGGTTTTCAGTATGTGGAAAAAGGGACTGGCCACTTGGGAGGAATATAGAAAAATTGTCAGGGTATGCAGAGATACAACAAGGAAGGCCAAGGCCCACTTGGAACTAAACTGGCAAGGGATGTCAAGGACAACAAGAAGGGCTTCGTCAAATACATCAGCAGTAAAAGAAAGACTGGGGAAGCTGTGGGCGTGCTGCTGAACGAGGTGGGTGCCCTGGTGACGCAGGATGCAGAGAAGACAGACTTACTGAATGCCTTCTCTGCTTCAGTCTTCACTGCTCAGGCTGGCTCTCAGGCATCCCATCCCCCAGAGGTGAGAGAAAAATCTGGTTAAAGGAAAACTTCCCCTTGGTTGAAGAAGACTGGCTGAGAGATCATTTAGGCAAACTGAATCCTCACAAATCCACGGGCCCCAATGGGATGCACCCATGAGTGCTGAGGGAGCTGGGGGATGCTGTTGCTGAGCCACTCTCCATCATCTTTGAAAGGCCATGGAGGACAGGAGAGT